>JAGTTF010005986.1:5680-25349 GCA_019095985.1 Streblospio benedicti
CTATTCTGATAAAACAGTAAATTTTATTTAATATTTAATATCATGATCAGGCATGTCCAATTTTGTTTTATTAGTTAGACAAGTAGCAAAATTAGAAGAAAATTAGATATAGCATTATATTACAGATAATGTTATTTTTTATAATTAGTGATAATTATAGAAAAAAAGGAATAAGTGCAACAAACAGTGGATAATCATAACAGGAGGAGAAATATTTATTCCAAACTACTATAATAAGTCAGTTTTGTGTTTAGTTTTAGCAAACATTAAGGTTGTGCAGAAGTGAATATAAAATCACATTTAAAAACTGGGACGCAATGGCAAACCACAGTGATGAGCAAATGAAGTTGACATCAATTGAGAAATCTTCCAGCAGAAGTGAGGGTCGAAAATCACACAAAGGAATACAAAGTGGTGAGAAACCATATGAGTGTAGTGAATGTGGCAAGTGTCTAAGTTCAAGAAGCGCCTTGACCAGCCACATGAGAATCCACACTGGAGAGAAAGAATATCAGTGTACAGTGTGTGAGAAATCATTCAGCCAAAGTCAACATCTGAAATCCCATATGAGAACTCACTCTGGTGAGAAGCCTTATGAGTGTAGTCAATGTGGCAAGTGTTTTAGTACCAGTGGCCACTTGACCAGGCACATGAGAATCCACACTGGGGAGAAAGAATATCAATGTACAGTGTGTGAGAAATCATTCAGCCGAAGTGAACTTCTTAAAACCCACACGAGAATTCATACTGGTGAAAAACCTTATGAGTGCAGCCAATGTGGCAAGTGTTTTAGTACCAGTGGCCACTTGATCACACACATGAGAATCCACACTGGGGAAAAAGAATATCAATGTACTAGGTGTGAGAAATCATTCAGTCAAAAGGGAACTCTGAAAACCCATATGAGAACCCACTCTGGTGAGAAACCGTATGAGTGTAGTCAATGTGGCAAGTGTTTTAGTCAACAAGGCAACTTGACAAGCCACATGAGAATTCACACCGGGGAGAAAGAACATCAGTGTACATTGTGTGAGAAATCATTCAGCGAAAAGGGAAGTCTGAAATCCCACATGAGAACACACACGGGTCAGAAACCTTATGGTTGTGGAGTTTGTGATAAAAGTTTTTCTCACAGGTCTAATGTTGTTATTCATATGCGCACTCACACGGGAGAGAAACCATACACGTGTGATCAGTGTGGGAAATGTTTTGGTGTTAGTTCTCATCTGAGGAGACACAAGCGCTCACACACTGGTGAGAAGCCATTCTACTGCCATATTTGTCAGAAATCATTTACACACAGAAGCAACTTAAAAAGGCACCATATGACTGTGCATGCCAAGAAGTGAGTGGTTATTACACATTGAACATCTCTTTTGTAAATAGTTTTAGATTATTTTTAGCAGGTGTTGACAGATCGCTGAAAGGTCATCACAAGCTTGTTTCAAAAGTTACCTGCCCAGAGTGATTTTGTTGCAGTCTATTTTGTCTGCACCTGATTTTAGATTTTCTGCTAGTACTTTAGGCTGGATTCTAGAATTGCTACCAAAAGTAGTCAGGCAATTTTACATAGTTGACAGACACTTTCTGCACAGATCTGCACGTTAGAAATAAAATTTTAGTTTTCAAAACACAGAAATGTTAATGGGAACAATTCATTTAAGCCAAATTATTGTGTGTATCAGCCATTTCATTATATACAATGGTTTATAGAAAAACGCGACCGTGCACATTTAACCTGCCGTGTTGTTGGGTCGTGTCAGTAGACTACGCTAGATCTGAGCGCATTATGAATAAATAGCGCATAAGAATAACGATCCACACAATTCTACTTTTCAATTTAAACAGCAATAAAATGTCCTATACTGATCTATGCTCATAAAAACACATGTCACAACCTGTCGACCCTTCCCATTATTGCCACACAAATACAATGGATGAATACTGCCTGTGATATCCATCCTATGATAAATAGTGCTGACCGAATCACTCCCTAAAGCCTCAGCACTTAACTGATGTATGAATATATTTGGTAGTGAACTCTATAAATTCTGTACTTTATTCATAAATTAAAATGTGGTTTTATTTTTTAAATGAAAATAGTGGTTTGTACTTTTAAATGTAGGAAAATGTAAATAATGTATCTATATTATGTAACTTTGTAGACGACTGAACCAATTGATTAAAGACTGCCAACTGAAATATGTAACTGTATGTATATTATGTAACTTTGTTGATTATTGTGTATATCATCTATTATTTGATGTATGAATATACTAGTATGTGGTGGTGGTTCTATGATTGTTCTGTATTTTATTATATAAATAAAAATCGTGGTTTGTACTTTATTATAAGAAATACTTTTTTTTACTTATTGGAGAAGCTAAATATACAATATATAAAGTAAGTCTGTAGATTTGGTTAAAGACTGCCGAAGAAATGTGAATGGAAAAATAGTTTGTTTAAACCAATTTAAGCCAAATTAACCAGTGTGTCTGCCATTCTATTATATACAATGGTTTATAGAAAAACGCGACCGTGCACATTTAACCTGCTGTGTTGTTGGGTCGTGTCAGTAGACGACACTAGATCTGAGTGCATTATGGATAAATAGTGCATAAGAATAACGATCCACACAATTCTTCTTTTCAATTTAAACAGGAATAAAATTTCCTATACTGATCTATGTTCATAATAACACATATCACGACCTGTCGACCCTTCCCATTATGCCACACAAATACAATGGATGAATACTGCCAGTGATATCCATGATAAATAGTGCTGACCGAATCACTCCCTAAAGCCTCAGCACTTAACTGATGTATGAATATATTTGGTAGTGAACTAATTATTCTGTACTTTATTACATAAATGAAAATAGTGGTTTGTACGTTTAAATGTACAATATGTAAAATAAGTCTGTACACGACTGAACCCATTGATTAAAGACTGCCAACTGAAATATGTAACTGTATGTATATTATGTAACTTTGTTTTTATTGTTGTCATTATTATTTGATGTATGAATATACTAGTATGTGGTGAATAACCCATTCTAAAATTGTACTGTACTTTATTATAAATAGGTCAAATCCGTTTTTAACATTTGTACTTGCATTTGCTAATTTGAAAAAAGCTATTAATGTACACTATTTAAGTTTGCGTTTTTGTGCTATGGTGTTGCAACGCTGTATGATCTAAGGGAGTTGAGAAATTAGTGTTCAAGGATGTCAATGGCCTGTTTTGAATATAGAGCTAAACCTGCATGGCGAGAACATAAAAAGTAGGCAAATGAATTACATTTTATAGTCACAATGAAGGAACAAAAACCTGAATGTAAATGTACATACAGAAATGGCTGATTTTCTTATAACAAATGCTACAATATCTTGATCAAATTAGAAACATGTATTTTCCTGATTTTTCTTATGTGAACGTAGGGAAATTCATGCATTCATTAAGTCATTCTCCAAATTTAACCATTCAGTGGCGCCACCTGATCAGCAGGTTAGATCTTTGAAAACCATAAAAACATAAAAAAAGTGGACAAATGAGATTACATTTTACAGTCATATTGGAGGAACAAACCCTGCATATACACACAGAAATGCTGGAGGGGGGCATCTCTTCCATAGTCCCAGGGCCATAAGTGCCGTTTTACACAAAACGTCATGAAAATAAGTGCATAATTGGCATTATTTTCTATTAGTACACAAATCACGCTTTCCAGGCTGTCAAAACCCATGTTTGTGAACAGATATTATTTCAATAATATTGTCCACTGTCGGGACTTGAACCTTGGACCACTACCACTGTGTACTGCTGTTTTAAGTGGTTGGGGAATAGGTGCCATAGTGATATTTCGAGTTGCAGTGGTTGTGATATAGCATTATAAACATAGTAGAAGAAGAGTCCCCTTGTCAATACTTACTCCAAGTCTTTTTACGAATATACATCTATGTATAATTATTTTGTCTGTGTTATAATTTCATCTGTGTTCTCAATAGATGAGGGAGACATCATAATCTAAGGATTATGTAATTGATTGCTGTTTTTATTTTTTGTGAAATCATTGTAATTATTTTTCTAATTTAACAAAAGTCAGGCTCGTTGAATTTTATTACGAAATTCTGTGTCTTAGGAGTTGCATATTATGCCCATTTGTCTCGAGCTCCGCATTTATTAAGTGTCATAATGTTTGTGTATTTGTTCACTTTGTTCTTTATAATAGTATTAGTTCTTAATACAATTTTCAAATTTGATTTAATATATAGATAGAATATTCACAGTGCTTCATTGTATGTGTAATAACAACAAAATCTTCATACATATTTTACTGTACTTCAGATAACAAGAGGTAATAATTCTTTAAATCAATGAAGAACATTTTGAGTGATTGATAACTAAGTATTTTATTTAATAAACTGAACATTCCATACACTTGGACATTATTATTTCAAGAAATATGTACATGTATGATAAGAAACAATAAATGAAATTAAATAGATCTATAGTAAGGGCTAAGACATTATTTAAGCCGTGGAGGTCAAAATATCATGCAATTGAAAAACCTAATCAAAATACTAGGTCCCTCATCAATTTGCACAACAATATGATCACATGTACGTCCTAATTACCAATTGCAGGATGCCTCCATTAATCAAGGTTAACTTCAACGAACAATTGACTTGGAAAAATGTCTGGACATAGAAGAACATGCTCTAAAGGAAATATGCAGAAATCTCAAAACATGTAAGTTGCTTAAGACCCAAACCCCTCATATTATGTCTTGTTCACGTGCAGAAAATTTAAGGAAAAAAGAATTATTATGAATGATTCTTTATTATGATAATGAATATGATAAATGAATACGAAATATGGTCATAGAGTTTAAAAGAAAATATTGGTATGAGGACGCACACAAGTAGTATATAGAGAACTCTATATAGTTCTAGACACTATAAGCCAATAGTGGCTGTCTCCATTAACATCTTCTTTTTTAAAACGCTCCTGTACAATAGAAAAAAAATGAAACACAAGTTGAATGATAAGTACAGAGCTATATAACATCTGTCTGTCACACTTTCATTGCTGTTAATGATGGCTGATGTAAGTCCACGTGCGCAAGTTCACTTCACTGGACATGATTCGTGATTTTAATAAAATGTTAGTCACTATGGGAATACCAGCAGAGGAACATAGGCCGCAAAATCCAGCCTCGTAAGCTCATATTTAGTATCAAAATTGTACAATGATGCTCACACAGCACACGGACAGATATTTGGTTTGTGTCTTCTAAAATGGATATTTGATGACAATTCAAATGGCGGATCACAGAAAAGGTGTTTGACAGCAGTCTTATGAAAGCTGCATAGGCTCCGTATATCGTGTGTTTCTTTGAAAACGAATAAATGATGGTGTCAACTACGCAGATATTTTGCCGATCTCGGGAAAAAACAACCAATTTTTAAACGTTTTCACTCAGAAATGTAAGTAATCATCTATTATGTATGAAATCGGTTTCAGTAGTAAATTTTACATATGTGCATGAATAATTACGCAGTTTTATAAGCTCCACAACCTTAAACATTGAACTATTCCCGTGTTGATAAACGTACATTCGCAGACAGACCACGGGATTTCAAGTGGCAACGTTCAGTGGGATAATGACAGCTAGTATCCTCATTAAACTGTTAAATGTACCTTGACATTTCTATTTAAACTTTGAGAAATAGAAGCATCATTGTTTTTATTCGTGTAATTACTTATCCGTAGCTTATATGAAAGTGTTACGTTATCCATAATTGAGTACAGTAGGTGCAACCACCACGTTTATCAACGTACGTGTGACGTAGTTATCTGAACGTGATGTACGCCATTCGTTCGGGGTCACCCGTACTAACACGGGGTCATCCGGTGCGTTTTTGCTGAAAATCGTGCTGAAAATCGTGCTGAAAATTGCTGAATTTGAGTTGAGTTCATAGCCTACAGACTTCGTGCGTATTTGCATGGCATCACTAGTTGTTAACAAAAGATATTACGTGATTTCTGTCCTCAAGTGCCAGCAGGGGCCGGTTGCACAAACAAATCACGAACTACGAACACAAATTTACGATCACGAAACGAGTAACGGTACGAAAACGATGGTCGTTACGTGCGTTGCACAAAGCCCAATGTTCGTAGTCGTCAAAGCAGTATCATCGTGTGAATTTACGATCGCAAAATGTAGTACATTATCGCAAATGGAACTGACTTTATAAGCAACTTGTTTCTTGTTCTACTCTTAAATGCTTTCATTTCAATTTTAAAAGATTCCGTGTACAGTATAACATTCCATCAATACCACATGCATATCCAGGGTGGATGCGTGGGGAGCGCGGGTTTGTATGCCCCCTTTATCACCAAAATACCTAATTTTCATAGAATTTTTGGCATGTTTACTATCAATTCCATGTTCAAAACCCATGCAGACTATGATTTGTGCATGCTAAAAGAGACCAATAGGGGGGGGGCAGAATATACCCGCAAACTTATTTCAAATAGCACATATTTCTATCATTGATAGAATACAGTAGAAAAAATATTATGACCACCAAGCTATTTTAATTTATAGGTGGTCTCTTTGTGGAGTGTGTTGATCGTTGACCTCTTTATGAAGGCTTGTGACTGCAAGAACTAGTCTGATTAGAGAGTTGGACTTCATTGGAGGTTCTACTGTACGAACTGCACTAATCTTGTACATCGAATTATATTCATTGTACATCGAGCCACTGTCTTCCAGAGTCGATGTCCGCTAATGAATTAATGCATTTAAAAGAGTAAATCAAAATAATCTGATTGACATACATAGATACATCAATAATTCTTAATGCACAATTGAAAACTACAATTGGACTCAATATCAACGCAAATCTAAAAACAACACCTCTTCAAAATGACCACCTCTATAGTAGGACCATCTTTTCTAGCACCATGTATTTAACTATGGCATTATATGAACGCTGTACATGAAAATTGTGATTTAGGGAATAAAAATGTTGGTGAACGGATTTTCATCGAGTATATATTTCCCCTCAATAGAGGCTTCCATTTTGTGCATGTTAATGTTCAATCAAACCAATATTATGAATATTTCATTTACAAACGACAAACATAACACAAACGAGAACAAATCCACGCCACTGTTTTTGTTTACGAATGAGAACTGCAATTATACGATCTACGATATCGTAGTTTTTTTAGTGCAACTGAAATGTTACGAAAAAATACTGACACGACCGTAAAACACATGATCGTGAACGTAAAATGGCTTTGTGCAACCGGCCCCAGAGACACACAGAACACTCCCAATTTCCACCTGCCATCTATATACAAATGTAAATACTGACAAAAGATGGACAAATGTCCTCAAACAATAAATATGCACAATGATGCTCAAAATCATGACTGAAAGGTATGCCAATTTGAATGGGTTTATTCTTTATAGTTACTGAGAAATACTGTCATTAATCAATAGACATGCAATATGTAATCTACACTCAAAAACGTGATCCGCACATATGCGGTCTACGTAAACAGCATTATTACGCGCGCGCACGTGGCTGGAAGTCAACTATTTATATTGGTGTACGTACGGACAACGTCCACGATGATAAAGAGTATTTAAATACCCCCAGCGCACCTGCAAACCTGGCCTCCTGCCTTCTTCTGTATGGAGCCGCGTGTCCAGGCTACGAAATATAGCCTTCCCGGTGGCCCAATGCTGGTTAATTTTAGCCGGGTCTGGCTGGTTTCTGATGGACAGGCTACTGGGTGGAAGTTCCCAATATTAACACATTCCTGCCGTCTATTGTGCCGTTTATATGTCACAGGCAAAATCCATCAATTATCAATAGTAAGCTGAAAGGCAATGGTTATAAGTACGATAATAATCCCAGGTCGGTTCCACACTGTTACGTAATGTTTTTGATCCAATTTGAGCCAATTCATAAAATAAAATCATATTTAGTAATCAATTACCTGGTCTTTAAACTTAAAATTGTTAAATCTCCATATATTGTGTGCATGCAGAGTAATGCATTTATACATGTAAACGTAAATGTCTGCTTTATGGTCTTCTTCCCCCGATAATAGAAGTGAAGTAGAAACCCCAGTTAAGACCAACTCTCTATTGAGACCACCTCTATAATAAGACCACTTTTCACGGTCCCAAACCTTCATAAAGCTACCAAAATGAACCTCTGTATAGAGACCACCTCTCTATTGAGACCACCTAACACTGGTCCCAAAGGTGGTCTAAATAGAGAGGTTCTACTGTATAATGATGGACCATAACTTTGAATGTGGCTCGCACCTGATAGACATTATAGGAAAGTTATAGTTTGGAAATGTTGAGATTTGTGTGTTTAAGTGAACATTTCCTTCTTATGAACTATGTGTAAAGCTGCTCTAAAAAATTAACAGTGTCGTTGTTGCAGCTTCTTAAACATAAAATTGTGGGAATGAAAACTTAAAATGCAGCACCTGAACATCTGGGTCATAATTGTATTAGTTTTTTTACCCATGATCCAGTCCTCTATACAAAGTGATCAACTGTGAAGGAGTTTGCATTGTGACTAGAAATCGTAAATGTGAAATTTTGCTGTTTAATATGATATTCAAAACACTTTTTAATAAACACTATTTTATGATAAAACAGTAAATTTTATTCATATTAAAAAAATCATAATCATGCATTTCAAATTTTATTTTATTTTTTAGCAAATTAGCTAAATTAGAAGAAAATTATATATAGCATTATGTTACATATAATTTTATTTATACAACTACTGATAATAATAGAAAAAAAAGGAATAAGTGCAAAAACAGTGGATAATCATAACAGGAGGATAAATATTTATTCCAAACTACTATAATAAGTCAGTTTTGTGTTTAGTTTTAGCAAACGTTTAAATTAAGGTTGTGCAGAAGTGAATATAAAATCACATTTGAAAAACTGGGACACAATGGCAAACCACAGTGATGTGCAAATGAAGTCGACATCAATTGAGAAATCTTTCAGCAGAAGTGAGGGTCAAAAAATCACACACAAAGGAATACAGAGTGGTGAGAAACCATATGAGTGTAGTGAATGTGGCAAGTGTTTTAGTTCAAGTAGCCACTTGACCAGGCACATGAAAATCCACACTGGAGAGAAAAACCATCAGTGTACAAATGTGTGAGAAATCATTCAACCAAAGTGGAAGTCTGAAATCTCACTTGAGAACTCACTCTGGTGATAAACCTTTTGAGTGTAGTCAATGTGGCAAGTGTTTTAGTACCGGTGGCAACTTGACCAAGCACATGAGAATCCACACTGGGGAAAAAGAGTATCAGTGCACAGTGTGTGAGAAATCATTCAGCCAAAGTGAAAATCTGAAATCCCATATGAGAACTCACACCGGTGAGAAACCGTATGAGTGTAGTCAATGTGGTAAGTGTTTTAGTGTCAATTACGCCTTAACCAGCCACATGAGAATCCACACTGGGGAGAAAGAATATCAATGTACATTGTGTGAGAAATCATTCAGCTGTAAGGGAAATCTGATGAGACACATGAGAACTCACACCGGTGAAAAACCTTATGAGTGCAGCCAATGTGGCAAGTGTTTTACTGACAGTAGCCACTTGACCAGTCACATGAGAATTCACACCGGGGAAAAAGAATATAAATGTACTAGGTGTGAGAAATCATTCAGACATAAGGTAAATCTGAAAACCCACATGAGAACTCACACCGGGGAGAAACCTTATGGTTGTGGAGTTTGTGATAAAAGTTTCTCTCACAGGTCTGCTGTTGTTATTCATATGCGCACTCACACTGAAGAGAAACCATACAAATGTGATCAGTGTGGGAAATGTTTTACTCAAAGTTCTCATCTGAAGAGACACAAGCGCACACACACTGGTGAGAAGCCATTTTACTGCCATATTTGTCAGAAATCATTTACACTTGGAAGCAACTTGAAAAGGCACCATATGACTGTGCATGCCAAGAAGTGAGCGGTTATATCACACTGAACATCTCTTTTGTGAAAAGTTTTAGGGTATTTTTGGCAGGTGTAGACAAATTCGTTAAAATGTTTCAAAAGTTACCTGCCCAGCGTGATTTTGTTGCAGTCTAATTTGTCTGCACCAGATTTTATGTTTTCTGCTTGTACTTTAGGCTGGATTCTAGAATTCACTACCCAAAGTAGTCCGGCAATTTTACATAGTTGACAGACACTTTCCTCACAGATCTGAATGTCTGATGTTGCATCAAGTTAAAAATAAACAGTTTTTAGTTTACGCAACACAGAAATGTTAATGGGAATGATTCATTTAAGCCAAATTATCGTGTGTATCAGCCATTCTATTATATACAATGGCTTATAGAAAAACTCGACCGTGCACATTTAACATACCGTGAGATATGATAAATAGTGCTGAATCACTCTCTAAATCCTCCGCACTTAACTGATCTATGAATATATATGGTAGTGTATTCTATAATTGTTCTGTGCTTTGTTATATAAATATTTGTTTATTTATTGGAGAAACATTAAGTACAATATGTAACGTAAGTTTGAACCCATATTTTGAACCAATTGATGAAAGACTGCCAACTGAAATATACAACTAATTGTATGTTTTTAATTTTATAAAACATACCATGTGCTAGCAAGAAATGGATAACTAAATGTATGTATACTAATAGTTTGTAACTTTGTAGACGTTTGTGTATATTTTCTGTTTTTATATTTGAAATAAACTTAGTACAGTTCTGCCTCAATTTTATGTTTGTTCATTTTCTACACAGATCAACAAAGAATGATCATTGCTGTTGAATGTTGACATAGAATGAAAACTCTTGACATTATGACAATGCGTTTTTTCCCAAGTTTGCTTGTGGATTCATTTATTTTCTTCTCTCTCTCTTTGTTGTCTCTGGCAAGCAAGCTGATAAGTCACTATATAATTCCATCCGAGGGATTTTGCTTGTCTGCTGGCTTCGTGAACTTTAAAATAACACCACATCTCTAGATACAGTAGAACCTCTCTAGTGAGACCACCTGAAGGACCAGACGTGGTCGCAATAGAGAGGTGGTCTTCTTATGGAGGTTCTCTCCCAGCTATTTTTTTATTTATTTATTTATTCATTTCGCCATATGTACAGAAATATTAATGATTTAAAATTCATGCAATTTACAATAATCATAAAAAGACAAAATATTTATAAAACACATAAGTAGTAATATAAATGGCTGGGGAGGACAGAAGTGGATTACTTATCAAGTTCCTTCCCATGTGTAACTATAAACTCACAGTAGTATCACAGTAGGCCTATAACTAAGATACAGATTGAATCGAGTAACATTTTGATTAATTATGAATTATATTTCCCTGTACAATAATCCGTAAATAGTTTTTTACCAGTGAAATAAGTTTGAAAAGTACTTTTAGAATAATTAGTTTTAATTTTACACATAACTCGGAAATCACTTTTGTTTCGTGAGTTATAGGAATGAATATCAGTACCTTTATATAGGTTTGTCCAAGATAGATTTAGCAAATCACCTATTATTATTTTAAATACAGTTGAGCAGATCTTGAATTTATAGATATCTTCTACTTTTAGAATTTTATACTTCTTGAATAATGGAGATGTATGTTCTCTCCTTAAGCCAGACATCATTCTTATCATTTTCTTCTGCAGTACAATTACTTTGTTAAAAATATTAGCATTGGCTGTTCCTCAGACTACAATACCATACCGAATATATGAATATACAAATGAATAACAATTGAATTACATTAAAGAGTTTGTGTCCATTACCTTCCTAGCTTTTCTGTCGATCCTTAAAAACATCTTATTTTGCTATTATGTATTTGATAAAAATAATAGCCTTTAAAAAGTCTTGTTTTGCTTGAAGGTTTTCATAGTTTTTGTAATTTTTGATTTTTTCTTATATCTCTTAGTGTCTTATGTGTTCCCAAAAAAGCTGTAGACAGCCATTATTTAGAGTTGTAATCTCATTACGAATGTCAAATCAGCACCCTCCTTGTAGCCAAAGTCCGCCTCTCTTGCCATTGTCATTGTATGCTTCTGCAGTGTGAATTCATTAATACATGTAAACGTAAATGTTCGCTTTATGGTCTTCTTCCCCCGAGAATAGAAGTAAAGTAAAAAAAACAGTTACAGTCTCTATTTAGACCACCTCTATAATAAGACCACTTTTCAGGGTTCAAATCATTCATAAAGCTACCAAAATTAGCCTCTAGAGACCACCTCTCTATTGAGACCACCTAACACTGGTCCAAAAGGTGGTCCTAATAGAGAGGTTCTACTGTATAATGATGGACCATAACGCTGAATGTGGCTCGCACCTGATCAAACCTCGAGGACATCATAATAGACATTATACCAGCCGCAAGGCTGATGGTGATGGATTGACTCATCGTTGTCGATGAATGTCTTGTCTCCTGAACCTATGTAATTGGTACAGGGAACAAATACCTGCACACTGGGTGATTTAAGTGGTGATAGGTTGTGCATGCCCGTCAACACTCTCTATTCCTATTAATCAGCTCTTGGTACAGGTACGGACACCGTAACATGCACCTACTGATTAAAGGCGAGGGAAGTTTTTCTTATCGAGGCTTCCGAACCTCAGGATTGGTGTCGCCACCGTCTAGTAGTATACACTCGTCGCTTTCTGATATTTAATGTTTTCTCTTTCTTGTTCTTTGTACAATTGACCAAAACCCACATAGAATCCTAAATACTACAATATATACTACATAATACTACATACTGTACAAAATACAAATACAACTTTATAGTCCGCAAATATTCATGTCATGACACTCCTGACGAAATGGAAAAAAACTCATGTATAATAAACAACATTAAAAAACACCCACATAATATAGTGACACAAAAACGCACATATTAGTCAAATCTCGACAATAAGAAACATACAATTATAATATCAAGTTTAAATTCAAATACTTATTATCTCTGAGCTTATATCAATACATCAATATATACACCTTCATCCTTCTACTGCAATCACATATAAATCTTCTATAGTTTAACTCCAGCATTCCAGTATCGTCCTCCTAACAGTCATCTTGTACAGATTGGACTTAATCAGCACCACAACCCGTATGGCATTGTCTGATTGCTTTCTCGAAAGCCATGCTGGTCCTTTCCACCGCAGATCACAATCTTTAAGGTCCTGAACACATTTCCTCTCGTTAGAAGAACAGCAGGATTATCTTCATCCTCTATGTAAATGAAGGTAATATGTTTATTACTCTTTATCGAGTCAGTCCACCAATATTTGTCAATCTTTAGTCCCAATTTCTTTGTTATCCACTGCACACATTTACAACCAATCCACATTGCCAGTAGCTCCAGTCGTGGAACAGACAGGTGTTTTTTCCTTGGTGCCACCCGCGTCTTGGAATAGATTACATTTACTTGAGAATCACAATCGGTTTGCATTTTCAAATATAAAACTGCACCATATTCAACACTAGAGGCATCACAGAAACAGATCAAATCGTATTTGGCATCAGGTAACCTCTTATTCTGTACTATGCACCATACTTTAATACTTTTCACGGTTTTAATATTGCTATTGATGGTAAGCCTGTCTGCAATTTCCCTCTCTGGTAGAACACTGTCCCAGTCTAAACTAAGCTTCCACCACCTTTGCAAAAACAGCTTAGCTCGTATCATAACTGGATTCACAAAACCAAGTGGGTCAAATATAGCAGTAATTCTTTTCAATACAATTCGTTTGCTAATATTTGCAATAGCTTCACCAAGAGAATAAGAAACTTTTATACATAATGTGTCGATATCAACGTACCACTGCATTCCGAGTATCTTTACAACGCTCTTCACTATGTCACATGGAGACAAATTCTCTAAAATCCTTTTCATTTGACGTCCAATCACGTAGATTCATTGAAGCATGCATAAATAGCAGATTGGACTTTTCATAGAATTCCTTTGTCATATCCAAACTATCCACACCGGTCAGAACATTATACCTTCCGTCCTCGTATTTTACTGTATCGTTAAATAGTTCTATTGCTAGATCATCATCTGTTTCATCCAATGTATTGTTGATACCAATGGTTTCCTGCTGCCAGACTTGTTCAATTTCTACTTTATTGGAATTCGTATCTACTAAAGGTGACGTGAAGTGATTATCTGGAATTTCTTTAGATGTAAGCAGTAACAGGGAACTCTCATCGGGACCTTTATCACTTGAGCCAAAAACATTACTGCGACCACTGATAATCCACCCAAATTTTGAATTTACTAGATACAACCCAGTGGATACCTGAATCTTTTCACAGTCCCAATAAAAAAACATTACCTATCAATTATTGGAAGATCTCCACACGCAGACCCAAGCTCAACCTGAACCAAGGCAAGGCTGTCCCCCCAGTTCTGATAAGACTTCTTCACGTGACTGGGAATTCCACCCATCAGGAAGCAGAGTGCAAAACAACAACATTCGGCGCACTTTGCCATCGAAACCTGATGCAGGTGGAACGTCCACCAAAAACGTCATTTCTGATGAAAAGAGAAGCATCTGAGTAGGTTTTTTCCTTTCTACTCCAGTAGAACCTTCTAGTGAGACCACCTGAAGGACCAGACGTGGTCGCAATAGAGAGGGTGGTCTTTATGGAGGTTCTCTCCCAGCTATTTCTGTCGATCCTTAAAAATGCTTAAAATGTCTTATTTTGCGTATTTTTTATTTGAAAAAAAATAATACTATCTCATTTTGCAAGTGTTTCATAGTTTTTGTAATGCTTTCTTTTTTACACATGTTTGTATTGCCTTTGATAGACACCTTATGAGACAACATGGATCCACTGGGAGTTGCATGGTTCAATGTTAGTAAAAGGCCTGCTTTTTCTTGTCTGGAGGTCGTAAATAGGTCTTTAAAAACATCTTATGATCCCTAAAAAGCTCTAGACAGTTATAGTGTCAATAGGGAGGTGTTCTCAGTTTGAGGTTGTACTGTAATCTCATTATGAATGTCAAATCAGCCCTCTCTGTAGTCCTTGTCCCCTTATCTTGTCTCTGACATTATACGGTTGTTGCAGAGTAATGCATTTATACATGTAAACGTCTGCTTCATGGTCTGCTTCCCTGAAGGATCAGAGGACTACATTCACACCATTCACACCAGGTCATTGGCATCCTTGTCACACTATATCTTTCTCAACTCCCTGTGGAGTATACAGCTCATTCCCCAACATAGCACAGACGTGCTTATCAATCAACAGTAGCGTTCACTCGCCTGACTTGTACCTATTTAACATGTAGGTACTATGGAGCAGTGTACAACTGTTTATGGATGAGTTTGCTCAACACCCACCACCAGCCCGGACTTGTAATCCACTGGGAATCAATCTCACAACCCTCGAGTCCCACTCCCTATCCACACCCCGCAGAAGCATGTACCAATTTTCCGAAAAAGGGGTCGTAACCACTGGATATGCGAAACAATCAAGCTCTCAGCCATGCTAAAAACAGCAGCATAAACATTAAATTTTCAGGTAGAAAAATGGGATGCGAGCCCCTTGCGCTTCCTCTGGATTTACCCGAAGATCACACCAGGCTTAAGTCCCTACTTTGTGGACAAACCCTGCAGTGATGATCCACTGGAGTCTATGTCTTCACCTGGCGACTACTTGTTTAGATTCTGGTTTTTGTGCATCCTCTGGGATCTTGAGCGCTCTCTCAGTTCCTGTTCCCCAGTTTTGTATGACTCATCGAGTGTCCAGATAGAGTACTCCTCAGTGTTTCCAGTGTCTGGACGCAGGATTCATACTGTGACTACAAGATCTACTCACTCCAAAAGGATTGAACACATTCAGCTGGATACCTCACATACCCTAGAGCTGCACCTAGCAATTGCCGGGTGCCCCATCAGAAAGTGACCTTGTCCAGAAAATCACAACTCGCACTTTGATATCTACTTCTGTAGATATACATCAACCACTGACTTTTGGGTTAGTGAACTTGAATGGCTAACAACAACTGAGAAATGTGAATAAATACAAGACTCTGTTACATTCCGTTTTGCTTCAGCAAATTAGTTGGAGAAAAATACCCACTGTACAGACGGGACATTCCAAGCTCTGAAGCTTTGCTGTTACGAAGTTCTTTGACTCTGATGTTGAAATATCTACAACCGTTTATGAAGCATTCGAGTGGATGTCAACTTTGTAGGATGGGAAAATCCGGGGCTGTGATCCAGGGCTGTGGCGCGACACTATGATGACCTGTGATTTGACCATGCTTATGCAGCTTATTTAACCATCATAGAGCAGAAACGGTATCAACTTATCATTGTTTGTATATATTTTTCTACTGCTTGAAAAATCAAAAAGTTAAAAAGTACATAAATATATTAATTTTAATTTTAATTTCGAAGCAACAGCTTCCTGATCACAAGTAACAAATATAAATATAAATATATTATATATGTCCTCACCTGGCGACTACTTGTTTAGATTCTGGTTTTTTTATGGGATCTTGCGGCCCTCGGTCAGATTCTGGAGGGTCTTTTTTTTCACAGAATACAAAAATCCGCGGTGATTACAAATCACATACGTTCTACAAATCAATAGATATCCACCAGACAGAACCCATATTATATTATATTACCGAGGCTACAACATCTTGCAGGGGCTAGTCATGGTCTCATTGATACTAGCAGCTTTGAACATTGTTACAAATTTGTCTTTTTTGGCCGATTTTGTTGAGATTTTATATTTGCATGCTAGAGAATCTAAGCTTCAATAATATTAATGGTTTGCATGGCATCACTAGTTGTTTAAAAAATGTATTACGTGATTTCTGTCCTCAAGTTAGAGAACCCCGCACACTCAACGAGTGTCTGCTTTGTTTTTTATAATAAATAAGTCATATCATAACGTTCTCATGTATGATCACTATCCCAGATTGACACTTTCAAAAACTAGTTCATATCCTTCCGTGACGTCACCAACTGTTGATCAGCTCTTGGTGCAGGTACTGACACCGTAAGATGTAACGAGGTTTCGAACCTCAGGCTTGGTGTTGCCACCGTCTAGTATTATACTCCACTGAGGTGACACGCTGTGTGAAGATCGACAACTCAGTGGCAGACGTACGACGTGACGGTTTTGGCGACACTGAGTCTGCCGTGGTCGGGCCTACGCGTGTGTAACTAACCACTGTACCATCGATCCCCGCTGACAGTAAAAGGCACAGCTTAGTTAAACTAATCTGTGGTAAAGGCATCTATGATTTATCACTGTCCTGATGTTTCCTACTGATGCCTTGAATTTTGGTCGCCATTTTTTTCTCTCACTCTTTGTGTTAATGCATTGTTTTATTTAAATTATACGCACGACAGATCCACTCGTTACCTTTTCGTACGTCTTTCACTAATATTTCTTGTGAAAATACATCAATAAATTACAAATCCTGTCCACATTCTTGTCTCATTAATGAAAATACTCGGGTTTGGTTTTATTCACCCATTGCATTTGCGGCCTAGTTGTACACAGCGCCGATTCGAAAATGGAAAGCCAAATAAAACGCTTATTACAAGGATAAATGTCATATAGAAGTATTATTTTCCCATTACCTTTCATTTCATATATACTTTTTAGGGAATTTAAACCCGAATATTTCATATGCAGCAAAAACAAACAAACAAACAATGTTTGTTCCCAAACAAAACAGTACTTTTTCCAGCATACTGGACATAATCAATGATTCTATTTACTAATGTTGATTAAACGATGTACGTCACACACAAGAACTGCTATCACTTGCTGAACTGCAACTATTAGCTGCCCCTAAAAGAACGTATACTCATCCCATAACCATATAAAGCACTATTGGCCAATCTTGCTTATTCACAATCATCCATAAATACAACATACACTATTAGGAGTACGCCACAAATACTAAGTACTAATATACCAAATACTATATTAAGACACTTAAAGTATTGCAACTCAATATGACAATACTAATAACCATATTACTACTGCACCATTACTAGTACAATTAGTAGAGACAACACAAAATATACTGCCCCGCCCTTTCTTCAATTTCACAATGTTCATCAGTACTCCAAAATTACAACTACTACCTTTATATTTAACTAAAATACCAACTCACGGCTTTGGACCTTCCACAGAATTCCAACAAGCTCCAGACAAGAAATGCACTTTACTTTTCTTACTCTTCCCACCAGAAAACTTTCAAACATTCACGATACTGCGGAAAACTTTCATACAACTTCATAACACATCTATTCTCTCCAACAACCTGGCAGCTACTAATTAAGAATTGATGACGAGAAACGTATGCCGTCGCGCAAAATTTTGACGACCATTGAATATATTCATGCAACGGTCCCCAGATCAGTAGCTGATTATGTTAAAGTCATCTATTGTCTAAATGGTACAGTCTAGTAAGGGGTCGTGGCCCCAGCAGCTGAATGTGTGATCCCTTGTAGGTCTGCGATCGTGTGGAAACCACGGCCGTACGGAGCGTGACAGTGTGACGGAGCGATACCGTAGCAAGGGGGACAATTTTATATTTCAAATGTTTATGACAGGGTCGGAGAATTTCCAAAAAGTCAGTGAAACATTAACAACCCCACTCAATTCTCTGTGAATAAATTGGTAAACCCTCAATTTCATGTGATAAGAATTGATGACCCCCCACACACACACATTTAGAAGTTAACACTGTCATTGACAGTTAAATCACATACTATTCGATATATGTCCATATACTTTAGTACAGAATCTCTCAAAAATACGGGTAAATTTTCTGTGTATTGATAGTCCCTCCAAAGATTGTTACAAAGATCATGCCCCTGCCTGAAAAATCCTCCTACCCCACCCTGTCATAAATACTGGATGGTCCCCAGGGCGATAATTCTGGAGAAAATCTACATAAATTTACACGTGTCATTTTATTGATATAACTATACTGTGTACTGTAAATGAAGTACTTTGGTGGTTTGGCGCCCCCTGGATCTGCCTATGATAAAATAGACATTATAGGAAAGTTATAGTTTGGAAATTTTGAGATTTGTGTCTTTGAAGTGAACATTTCCTTCTTATGCACTATGTGTAAAGCCACTTCAAGAATTAACTATGTCGTTGTTGCAGCTTCTTAAACATAAAATTGTGGGAATGAAAAACTTAAATGCAGCACCTGAACATCTGGGTCATAACTGTTTTAGTTTTATGGTGTCCCAGATCCATATTAAAGAGGCAGTCTTCTATACAAAGAGATCACCTGTCAAGGAGTTTGCATTGTGACTAGAAATCGTAAATGTGAAATTTTGCTGTGAAATATAATACTCAAACAGACTTTAATAAATACTATTCTGATATAACAGTACATTTTATACAATAACCAATATTATAATCATGGATGTCCAATTTTGTGTTATTAGTTAGACAATTAGCAAAATTAGAAGAAAATTATATATACCATGATATTACATATAATTTTATTTGATACACCTACTAATAATAATAAAAAAAGACGTAAGTGCAAAAAACAGTGGATATTCATGAGTGGAGGATAAATATTAAT
>JAGTTF010005987.1:0-17977 GCA_019095985.1 Streblospio benedicti
TCATTGAGACAGTGATAAGAAAACTGATGTACTGAGGCTAGGTGAATTAATGAACCAGGACCACATTACAAATAAACAGTACCACGTGCTTAAACAGGAAAATACCCAACTACAGCTGGACTGCTGTTTCTAAAAATAAACAATGTGCCTTTAGTAAATGACGTCACTTTAGCAAAATCTTTGCAAAATTCACGCCATACAAGAGGCTTTTAAAATAGGCCTTCATGTCCAGATCATTTAAAGGCCTTGAGATAGGATACCATGGAGTTAAAAATAATAAAAGGTGATAAGGATGCCAATGACCCAGTGTAAAAATATGAAGTCATGAGAACGCGGATCATGACTATAAACATTTACATTTATTTTATCATAAAGCTATATGTAGTGTAATGTTTAAAGGCCAGATATGGCCGGGCAAAAAAATATCAATGTTTTAATATATATTGCCAATGTTTATATGTTGAATGACATTAAAAATGAACAATTATAAACAATTATACCATAACAAAATATGAATGGTGTAATGTCTCTACATGATTGTGGCTAAATAGCGTATAAATATAAGGCATATGAAAATTATAAAGTGATGATCACATCAAACTTAGGATATTAAAGTGTTGCTCTTCTATGATGTTATTGCGTCGCTTCAGCTCAGCTGCTGAAGCAAGCATTGTGTTCAGTTCGTTTGTATGTAACTATGGCAACTATGTAACTATGTAACTATGTAACTATGTATGTATGTCTGTGAACAAAAGCTGGGGCGTACCGATGAACCGATTTCGTTCAAACTTTACACACAACTATGAGGGTTTGAGGCGACACCGAAGATGATTCAATTTTGGGCAATCTGCCAATTAAACTGAGCTTTCTAGAAGCGTTTTATGACATTTTTAATAATATTCAATGCACTTAGCCTTCAAGAAGAAATCAATATTCAAGCAACAGCAAAATTGATTATGGGATTTGAAACAGATATTGATTATCATCTTGTTATTCAGTACTATTGTATGGCAACACAAATATCTTTTTTGCTGGATATATTGATTCTGATTCATTCTGATGTTTTCTCCTCAAATTCATAAATTTCTTGATTGTAAAGTATACATTATTTCAGTATATATAATGTATCTTAATTGCCCATAAGTCAACGTCGTTCTAGCGACGCAGTTTCTTTGAACACTTTTGATCTAATTAATGGGGTGGTTTGATAAGAGTTACAATTAATAAACTGGTAAACGTATTTAGGGGTGGTGTTGCACGCAGGAAGGGGTAAGGTCATTAGGCATGGCCAGTATTTTGTGTGGGGAAATTAAAATCAATAATTCCATCATGGACTTACGAATATATTTAGAGGAAAAAATAATTCAATCAATTTCATAAGCAAATCAGCATCAGTCCTTTCTTATTTAAAAATAAATTGCTCGTTTTTTGTTGTGTTAGACCACACTTTTTAAATGGCCGCATCAATCTCATGTATCTTCCTACTCGCCTGTTTAAGCATTGTTCATACGTTTCTAGCAGGCCTATATTCGTTACAAAGATCTTCAAATTTCTTAATCATTATTGTACCACACTTTTTTCAGTCACAAATTAACTTCTGTGTCTTACTCACCAACTCGTCATATACAATTGTCTTCTTAGCATTATACCTTGGTTTCTCCTTTCTCTTGGTATGGAGAAAAGGTGGAGCTGTCAGAAAGAAAAATGTGAGGTAGTAAAATTCCACATATTGGCTGCTACCCCTCTGCCTTGTGTAGCCCACACCGGCAACAGACACCAGTCTGCAAAGTCCACCTCAAATAGAACAAACACAAAACGTTGGTTTAAAAAGTTCTACATGGGTCGAAAAGTCATACAGCCACGTGATCCTTTTGAGCCATTATAATATGTAAGTGTCATATATGAAATCCTTATTGGATACTCATCATCTATCTATATCTATCTATCTATCTATCTATCTATATCTATCTATATATATATCTATATCTATCTGTATCTATCTATATATATATATATATATATATATATATATATATATATATATATATATATATATATATATATATATAATATATATATATATATATATATATATATATGTAATAACATGTATGTATGTATGTATGTATGTATGTATGTATGTATGTATGCTAAATATGTATGTATGTATGTATGTATGTATGTATGTATGTATGTATGTATGTATGTATGTATGTATGTATGTATATATGTATGTATGTAGCAGCATGTATGTATATATATATATATATATATATATATATATATATATATATATATATATATATATATATATATATATATATATATATATATATATATATATATATATATAAAAAAGAAAGAGGCATTTTTTGTGTCACAAAAGGCTTTTTTTAACCACCAGACGTACACACTCCAAATTATGTATGTACAATCAGGACAACGGTGGTCGTTATAATAATGGTAGCTGGGAAGGGTCAGGTGATGGTGATGGAGACGCATTTTATCTGCTACGGACTGGTTTTGAGGAGGGGTGTTGGCAGAAATGGTGTTTGTGTCCATATGGCGAGGGGTGGGGGTGGGGGGTGGACATGGCTGGTGGTGAGGCAGGGAGAGGCATTTTATGTGGTCGAGATCTCATCAATTTCAACCAGAGCAACAGAGGGATAAAAGCATTGCCCATATATGTAGTGTGTGTATGGTGATCACATTTGACTGAGGGAGGAAGGTGATGGAGATGTATTTAATGTTTCCCAGAGGAACAGGTCCTGATGAATGGTGGTGAGGCTGGAGTAGCTAGCTCAACAGGAAGCTCATTGCAGACCAGAGAATGGACTAAGTTGTTGTGATTATTGTTCATGTAAAGCTCTCATACATGTATGCTACTGTGTCAAATTTTATTACGATAACGGCATAAAGGGAAATACGCCCATATCTTATCATACATGTGAATGTAATTTTCATTATATATATGTATTATTATTATTGTGTATTAATATTTATTATTATTGTGTGTGTGTGTGTGTGTGTGTGTGTGTGTGTGTGTGTGTGTGTGTGTGTGTGTGTGTACGTGTGTGTGTGTGTGTGTGTGTGTGTGTGTGTGTGTGTGTGTGTGTGTGTGTAGATGTATGAATAATGATTTTCATTAGATATAGATATATAATGGATAATATATATATCTTTTATATAACCCACTTGTGGGGCCCCAGTGTGAGACCCACTTGTGGGGCCTCTATAAATTGTGGGGCATTATATATATATATAAATTGTGGGGCATTCTCAAAGTGCTGCCATCTTGTGGCAGTTTCAAAAATGTAGGTCAGTTTCGCAGTGAATAATGCCCCACAAAAATTGTGGGGCATTTTTTACAACCCGTTTATAGTTGATTTGAAATTATGAATTTGTTTCTTGCAGTAACCTTCCAAATGTTTCCAGCTTAATTGTAATGTACTTTCATCATTATTTCTAGATTTTGACCTTCATTAGCAGCAAAATGCTCTGGTAATGTGCATTCGCTTGTGGGGCATTCATATATACATCTAACATTTCACTAGACCACAGCAGCTTGCAATATCATATTGATTTCTCTAATATGTTTTCTCATTTAGGGAATAACTACCAATAATTAGATGAAGTTTATACATCTGTACACATTGAAATTAAAATCTATGGACAAAAAAGCAAATGCAAATTAAAAAATTGTGGGGTATATATATGTTTCTCTGAAAAACATATGGTTTGTACACATTCTCTGATTACTTGATCTAATAGTTAATTTCAAATTATGAAATTGTTTCTTGCAGTAACCCTCCAAATGTTTCCAGCTTAATTGTAATGTACTTTCATCATTATTTGTAAATTTTGACCTTCATTAGCAGCAAAATGGTCTGGTAATGTGCATTCGCTTGTGGGGCATTCATATATACATCTAACATTTCACTAGACCACAGCAGCTTGCAATATCATATTGATTTCTCTAATATGTTTCTCATTTAGGGCATACCTACCAGTAATTAGATGAAGTTTATACATCTGTACACATTGAAATTAAAATCTATGGGCAAAAAAGCAAATGCAAATTTAAAAATTGTGGGGTATATATATGTTTCTCTGAAAAACACATGGTTTGTATACATTCTCTGATTACTTGATCTAATAGTTGATTTGAAATTATGGATTTTTTTTTTGCAGTAACCCTCCAAATGTTTCCATCTTAATTATAATGTACTTTCATCATTATTTATAGATTTTGACCTTCATTAGCAGCAAAGTGCTCTGGTAATGTGCATTCGCTTGTGGGGCACTCATATATACATCTAACATTTCACTTGACCACAGCAGCTTGCAATATCATATTGATTTCTCTTATATGCTTTCTCATTTAGGGCATACCTACCAATAATTAGATGAAGTTTATACATCTGTACACATTGAAATAAAAATCTATGGGCAAAAAAGCAAATGCAAACTAACAAAATGTGGGGTATATATATGTTTCTCTGAAAAGCATATGGTTTGTAAACATTTTCTGTTTACTTGATATAGTAATTGATTTGAAATTATGAATTTGTTTCTTGCAGTAACCCTCCAAATGTTTCCAGCTTAATTGTAATGTACTTTCATCATTATTTATAGATTTTGACCTTCATTAGCAGCAAAATGCTCTGGTAATGTGCATTCGCTGGGGCATTGGGGCATTCATATATAATTCTAACATTTCACTAGACCACAGCAGCTTGCAATATCATATTGATTTTGCTTATATGATTTCTCATTTAGGGCATACCTACCAATAATTAGATGAAGTTTATACATCTGTACTCATTGAAATTAAAATCTATGGGCAAAAAAGCAAATGCAAACTAAAAAATTGTGGGGTATATATATATATATATGTTTCTCTGAAAAAACATATGGTTTGTATAAATTTTCTGTTTACTTGATATAGTAGTTAATTTGAAATTATGAATATGTTTCTTGCAATAACCCTCCAAATGTTTCATTCTTAATTCTAATGTACTTTCATCATTATTTAGGGCATTTTGACCTTAATTAGATGAAAAATACATCTGTACACATTGAAATTAAAATCTATGGGGATTAATTAATTTTGACCTTCATTGCAAAATTAATGTGCATTTGCTTTTGGGGCATTCATATATAAAAATATATATCTAACATTTCACTAGGCCACAGCAGCTAGCAATATCATATTGATTTCTCTTATATGTTTTCTCATTTAGGGCATACCTACCAATAATTAGATGAAGTTTATACATCTGTACACATTGAAATTAAAATCTATGGGCAAAAAAGCAAATGCAAATTAAAAAATTGTGGGTATATATATATGTTTCTCTGAAAAACATATGGTTTGTATACATTCTCTGATTACTTGATCTAATAGTTGATTTGAAATTATGAATTTGTTTCTTGCAGTAACCCTCCAAATGTTTCCAGCTTAATTATAATGTACTTTCATCATTATTTATAGATTTTGACCTTCATTAGCAGCAAAATGCTCTGGTAATGTGCATTCGCTTGTGGGGCATTCATATATACATCTAACATTTCACTAGACCACAGCAGCTTGCAATATCATATTGATTTCTCTTATATGTTTTCTCATTTAGGGCATACCTACCAATAATTAGATGAAGTTTATACATCTGTACACATTGAAATTAAAATCTATGGGCAAAAAAGCAAATGCAAACTAAAAAATTGTGGGGTATATATATATGTTTCTCTGAAAAACATATGGTTTGTATACATTTTCTGTTTACTTGATATAGTAGTTAATTTGAAATTATGAATTTGTTTCTTGCAGTAACCCTCCAAATGTTTCCAGCTTAATTATAATGTACTTTCATCATTATTTATAGATTTTGACCTTCATTAGCAGCAAAATGCTCTGGTAATGTGCATTCGCTTGTGGGGCATTCATATATACATCTAACATTTCACTAGACCACAGCAGCTTGCAATATCATATTGATTTCTCTTATATGTTTTCTCATTTAGGGCATACCTACCAATAATTAGATGAAGTTTATACATCTGTACACATTGAAATTAAAATCTATGGGCAAAAAAGCAAATGCAAACTAAAAAATTGTGGGGTATATATATATATGTTTCTCTGAAAAACATATGGTTTGTATACATTCTCTGATTACTTGATCTAATAGTTGATTTGAAATTATGAATTTTTTTCTTGTAGTAACCCTCCAAATGTTTCCAGCTTAATTGTAATGTACTTTCATCATTATTTATAGATTTTGACCTTCATTAGCAGCAAAATGCTCTGGTAATGTGCATTCGCTTGTGGGGCATTCATATATACATCTAACATTTCACTAGACCACAGCAGCTTGCAATATCATATTGATTTCTCTAATATGTTTTCTCATTTAGGGCATACCTACCAATAATTAGATGAAGTTTATACATCTGTACACATTGAAATTAAAATCTATGGGCAAAAAAGCAAATGCAAACTAAAAAATTGTGGGGTATATATATATATATTTTCTCTGAAAAACATATGGTTTGTATACATTTTCTGTTTACTTGATATAGTAGTTAATTTGAAATTATGAATTTGTTTCTTGCAGTAACCCTCCAAATAATTACCTTTCATGTTCATTATTTGGGATTAGATTTTGACCTTCATTAGCAGCAAAATGCTCTGGTAATGTGCATTTGCTTTTTGGGGCATTCATATATATATATCTAACATTTCACTAGACCACAGCAGCTAGCAATATCATATTGATTTCTCTTATATGTTTTCTCATTTAGGGCATACCTACCAATAATTAGATGAAGTTTATACTTTCAACTTCATCAGCTTTCGATATGTGTCTGATGCTACTAAAGAAGGGTAAAATCAATGAAAGGCACTACATATATACCCTTGCAAGAATCATTTAAAATGTTGCCATACTCATACTGAAAAACAGTCAGAGAAGAAGCACAGATTGTTCATCTGGTTTATATGCTGTATTCCCCTTAATATTGCTGTCCCCTAATTTTTAAATTTGGTAATGTTTTACTTAATTACAAAAATTAAATGGTACTTAAATTTTATATGCAAATAATTTGGGAGTGAAATTAATGAATGTCAGAATATTTGGGCCTGTTCATATCTGATTCATATGCTTTTATACCCTTTAATATTCACCAAACCAGTTAAATTTTTCAGAATTATGTTTTTATTGAATTTCGAGAATTTAAATGGGCGAAAATTTAAAAGTCCTTTATTTAAATTACAAATTTTATAAAATTCACGAAATTAAACCTTCGCAAATTTCCTGTATGTACAAAAAACACGAAATAATTTGGGGACTGTAAAAATTAAGGGGAATACAGTATATATATAACGTCATACACCTTAAAATTGTTTTACTGTAATTCAACACTTTTTTCCTACCCTTAAATACTTTAAACCAGTTAGTTCGCTATCCATTAAGTCAAAATTTTGTAAATCTCTCTAATTAAACATTAATGGATAACATTTTAAAACAAATTTAATAGAGTTAAGATGAGAAATTTTAGCCCTTTCAATACTTTAACAAATTTTTAAAGTTCATGCCTTTATCTGTTCATTATCATCATCATCTCTTGAAACTGGGTTTCAAGTTTTTTTTTTTTTTTTTTTTTTTTTTTTTTTTTTTTTTTTTTTTTTTTTTTTTTTTTTTTTTTTTTTTTTTTTTTTTTTTTTTTTTTTTTTTTTTTTTTTTTTTTTTTTTTTTTTTTTTTTTTTTTTTTTTTTTTTTTTTTTTTTTTTTTTTTTTTTTTTTTTTTTTTTTTTTTTTTTTTTTTTTTTTTTTTTTTTTTTTTTTTTTTTTTTTTTTTTTTTTTTTTTTTTTTTTTTTTTTTTTTTTTTTTTTTTTTTTTTTTTTTTTTTTTTTTTTTTTTTTTTTTTTTTTTTTTTTTTTTTTTTTTTTTTTTTTTTTTTTTTTTTTTTTTTTTTTTTTTTTTTTTTTTTTTTTTTTTTTTTTTTTTTTTTTTTTTTTTTTTTTTTTTTTTTTTTTTTTTTTTTTTTTTTTTTTTTTTTTTTTTTTTTTTTTTTTTTTTTTTTTTTTTTTTTTTTTTTTTTTTTTTTTTTTTTTTTTTTTTTTTTTTTTTTTTTTTTTTTTTTTTTTTTTTTTTTTTTTTTTTTTTTTTTTTTTTTTTTTTTTTTTTTTTTTTTTTTTTTTTTTTTTTTTTTTTTTTTTTTTTTTTTTTTTTTTTTTTTTTTTTTTTTTTTTTTTTTTTTTTTTTTTTTTTTTTTTTTTTTTTTTTTTTTTTTTTTTTTTTTTTTTTTTTTTTTTTTTTTTTTTTTTTTTTTTTTTTTTTTTTTTTTTTTTTTTTTTTTTTTTTTTTTTTTTTTTTTTTTTTTTTTTTTTTTTTTTTTTTTTTTTTTTTTTTTTTTTTTTTTTTTTTTTTTTTTTTTTTTTTTTTTTTTTTTTTTTTTTTTTTTTTTTTTTTTTTTTTTTTTTTTTTTTTTTTTTTTTTTTTTTTTTTTTTTTTTTTTTTTTTTTTTTTTTTTTTTTTTTTTTTTTTTTTTTTTTTTTTTTTTTTTTTTTTTTACAAACAGATGATGGATGAACTGGCAGTTTATGATCCTCTTTGACAGCGGGGAGTATGTTCTTGCATTTGGAAAAATTTATGTCCTTCAAAGCAGGTTGAACATGGCAGATATTGTATTTGCATGGTTTGATTTCCACGTTACATGAATGCTTTTAAAGCCTGATGCCTTCTAAGTCTGTAAAATTGTAAGCTCCCAAGAGCCAAAAGGTATGAAACTTATTACAGCTTCGCCAGTTTGTCAACTATTACATACTTGGCAGCTCACTGGTATGAGGAAGCTCTGGGGAAATAAAGAGTTTTTCCAAGTTATTCTCAGTTATCTCAATACAAAAGTACAGTAAAAAAGTAGCCGTGATTATACAATGAGTGAATCAGTTTCTACTATGACTTACTTTGCATTTTTGTTTACAGAAGGGGTGCTTGCTTAGATCCTTACCATCTATATCAATTGAACTAAGGGTTCTGCCACATAAATTTTTTAACATTCCGTTAACCACTGAAGTAAGACTTACTTCGATTTTTTTTCCATTAGACTTGTGAAGTTAGGTAGTGTTTTTATGTATGTGTGACGCCTCGCCTGGAATGATCACCATCAGGGTTTTTGCTCCGTTTGTAACTTCCTTACAATAAGCTGATCTGGATGACAAGAGAATTGAAACATATACAATGTCATACAAAAATGAAATACCCTGAGTGTGAGAGGTTCACTAGGCCAAGAGATCCCTTAGCCTATTGCTTGAGAAATAGATCCTTAGCCTTTTTACACTTAGTAAGTTAAGAGACATTCCCCTGAATGCTTTAATATGACAATGAAAAAATGTCAAACAAACTTCCAGGGTTGATGTACATAAAAATTCTGTATTTTATTTTTTAGGAATCAACATATGTACATAAATGTTTTAAATTCATTTCATGGCTTCATTTCGTGCTCATTTAAGATCAGACAGGGATCTATATTTGATTGTTTTAATGAACAGTTGAATTAAACTGTTTGTACTTTTTCCATTTACATGTATTTACTGATCTTTTGTTCTAATCTACTTTGGCGCCTGACCTTTGCAGCCCTTAGTATTTTGAACTCATCCATCATTTTGGCCTTCCCTTGATTTTTCTCTCTTCTCACAGATTTCTTGTTGGATAATTTCACTGCGAAATGCATTCCACAAAGCATATTTGATCACGGAGGTCCACTGTCTTCATAATGCAAAAACAAGTTCAGTATTCTCTGAAAAGATTAAAATCAATGAAAGGCACTACATATATACCACTATAAGAATCATTTAAAATGTTTTCATACTCATAGAAAAAAACAAATCGTGGTGTTATGGGCTTTGGGTTCCTGCATAGAATGAATGTCAGAAAAGCTTGGGCCTGTTCATCTGGATTCATATACTGTATTCCCCTTAATATTCACTGTCCCCTAATTTTCGCGATTCGCGGATTTTATTGAAAATCGAGAATTTAAATGGCCGCGAAAATTTAAGTCCTTTATTTGGTAATACCAAATTTTATAAAATTCACAAAATTAAATGGTCGCAAATTTCCTGTATGTACAAAAACACGAAATAATTTGGGAGTGAAAATTAAGGGGAATACAGTATATATATGACGTCATACACCTGCAAATTGTGTTTGCTGTCACTTTTTCTTTTTCCTACCCTTAAATACTGTAAACCAGTTAAAGTTCGCTATCCATTAAGTTTGCTAATTTTGCAAATGCCTCTAATTAAACATTAATGGACGCAAATATTTAAGTTTGTTATGACCATTATCTAAATTAGAAATTCACTAAATTAAATGGACGGAAATACACCTTTGCAAAAAATTTGCAAACTTTAATGGACGCGGACAATAATGGGTTTACATTACTGTAATAAATTGACCTGAAAAGCTGCTCAAATAATACCTGATTAATACTTTAACCGGGTTACCATTAAATCTAACCACTTTTGAGAAAAAAAATCAATGGATGTATTTTGTTATTGCGTTTCACACCACGCCCGTGTTACTGCGTAGTGCGTCAAAACTCATTGTTATCTCTATCATTATTCTTTTAAAGCATAACATTGTAAAAAGCAGTGTTATAAAAGTTATATCCCAAATTTTAGCTGTATCTATTACAGTAACATTTTTAAGGTTCAAATACCTTTATCATTGTTATCATCATCATCTTCTTCTTCTTCTTTCCTCAACTCCTTCTTTTCCTTGTCATCTGAATATTTAAATAGTGTTTCCTTATTTTTCATACAGAAGTTAAAAATATATTGTGAATTGCATGGCAATAAATAAATATGTTGTTTAAACAATACAAAATCACACAATGTCTTCGTGTCTTAATGTGATTTCATGTATGTAACCAGAAGTTCGATAGTGTAAAAAATCATACCTTTAACATCATTAATTTCATTGAAAGGTGTGTCTTGCTCTTCCTCAGAATTTTCAGTGTCATCTGAATTTTCTTCTGAAAGTTTCAAAAGAATATTTTAACCTTGCGATGTCGATTTTTCTCAAGATTGTCACCTATTATTTGTATTCCACAAATGAAACAAGCTCCAGGAACTGGAACAATATTCCCCTCTGTATATTAAACGATCATTATTTGACCAGGATACATGTGTAATAGATGATAAGTAAATATATACAGGATTCAACACTGATTGTTCAACTTGACTGATTGGTTGGGATACATTTGATCTGCGAGATGTCTTGACAAATTTCATATTTATAATAACTTATAAATCATTAACAAATGTCATCATTATCTTTTACTCATATGAAAGAATATGTTTATGCTAATTTTCTTACAAAATATGCATTGTTCTAAAACATGTTTACAACAATTATCCCAGCAGATTTTTTTTCTTTAGGGACAGCATTTCTTTACACTAAGCTTTTAATGGATTGAGACAACATGCTATAATAAAATATGAATTCCTTCTCTAAGACACATGCAGGCAAGATAAGTTGGATGCACAATGTAAACTTTGAGATGTATCAATCATATGGGCAGAAGAAGGGGATGCCTATTGCCAATTAAAATGCAGTATTGTGGTCACAGAAAAATCTCACACTGTGTTATCATGTATGAGCCAGTAGACTAGAATCTATCTTGTGATGGCTGGTGATAACTGCTCTCCTCTCCACTAATTACTACACATGCAAGCCTGCTGAATGACAGGAAACATGCCTTCAACTTGGGGCAGTTGTTAACAGATGGTGAAAAAGTTGAAATTACTGAAAAAATACATTTTGCAGTCTATTTTCATCAATTTGAGAGTTTGTGTCCTTTTATTTTTGCAATCAAATTTCGCAGACTAATGGATCGCAAACATTTGACCCCCCTCAACTTTGGAAAATAAACTTTTGCCGCCCCCCCCCCTGACTAATAATGATCGGCCCCTTGAGGAATACCATTTTTTAGTTTCAGAATGATTCATCAAGGCATATCTGAGCATCGACCTAGGACAAACAGATAGATGGACGCACCCAGCAGTTTTATGATCCTTCCTTTGACAAAAGAAGTGAAGAATTATGGGCTATTTGCATTTTGGACAAATTTATGTCCTTCAAGCAGGGATTGTGAACATAGCTTAGATATTGTATTTGCATGGTTTTTATGGGGCTCACGTTGCATGAATGCTTTTTAAAAAATACAATGCCTTCTAGATCTGTAAATTGTAAGCTCCGACCAAAAAGGTATGAAACTTATTACAAACTAACCAGTTTGCCTTGTCCAACTGTCACCTTTGTAGCTCACTGGTATGGGAAGCTCTGAAATAAAGTTTACCTTCAAGTTATTCAGTTATCTCAATACAAAGTACAGTAAAAAGAGTAACCGTGCTATACAATAGTGAATCAGTTTCTATGACTCTTGCATTTTACTATTTACACAAGAAGGGTGCACATAGATCCTTACCATCTATATCAATTGAATTAAGGGTTCTGCCTCGAAATTTTTCCAACATTCCGTTGTCCATGGCTAGTAAGACTTTCGCCACCTTCGATTTTTCCATTAGACTTGTTTGAAGTTGATAGATGTTTTTATGTATGTCGACTTCATGTCCTAGATGATCTGCCATCAGTTTTAACTCGTTTGTCTTCATATCAATGATGTGGATGACAAGAAATTGAAACATATACAATGTCATACAAAAAATATTCTCCCTGAGTGTGAGAGGTTGACTATAGATAAGATCCTTAGCCTATTGCACATAGAAATATAAGATCCTTAGCCTTTTGCCTATAGAAAGTGAGATGGTGACCAGAGGGTTGGATTTTTATGTCTTTTGGCGAGGCTTGCCGAGCCAAAAGTCATGAAAATCCAACTCGAGGGTTGTGATGGATAGATCAATATATTGTGACAATGTCTGTATTTTATTTTTTAGGTCTATTCCCGTTGAGATAATGAGGGATAGTAGGATTTCTATGTCTATGTATGTTCAATTAAATTCTACCCTTATTTACTTGTGTTTCTTCCTAAGATCAGACAGGGATGGATTAGAACATTGTTTTAATGAAAATTGAATTACTACTGGATTTGATGCCTGAAGAGTGGTAGCCATATATTTGCGGAGTGCTCTGGTCCTAATCCGCTTTGGGAAGAGTCGACCTTTGCAGCCCTTGACTACTGTTCGAAAACACTCACATCCATCAAGGGGTGTTCCCTTTTTTCTCTCAAACACATATTTTTGTTGATTTATGCCCACGAATTTGCTGTTATCAATGAGATATTTGATTGCGGACACCATATCTTCACTCAATATAATAAACACTTTCCGTATTCCCCTTGTAGATTTTCCTCTCACCTCAACTAGTTGCATCCTGCAAAATATAAAATATAACAAGTTCCAGCGACTGGACCAATATTCCCCACTATGAACCTTCATTGGTTACTAATATCTTATATTAGTATTGAATTCATTGACATTGAATTCCCATATGTTATCATTACAAGCACATTTATATTTTTATATATTATTTCTTGTACAGTTACATAGCTAGAGCTTTTAAATGGGGAATATAGGACACATGGGTTTTTCTCTTCAACAATCTAACTTTTCGGCCGTATTTGGCCCAAAAGCTGAGGACCTGGATGGGAATATTAATTGGCAATGCCTTCAGTAGACTTGTAACACTACAAAGCTTTATTGCATTAGAAATAGTCTTTTAAATGTACATTTTTTTTGGCGGCGTCTCAGGGAGGGCGGGGGGTTCATTCTGTCAGCAGCCGTCAAGGTAACAAGTCACCTGTGGTAGCCCTGTCCGGACAAGCCCCACCAAGTCTTTTAGTAAATACTTGTACTTGCCTTTTGGCTAATGCCTTTTCTGACACGTCTAGACAATTCATAATTTCATCATCTACTTCCTCATTTAATCTGGCCTTGAAATCAGCCACTTTCAATTCTTCAACTTCTCTGATTCTTCTTCTATTGAACATTGCCACCCTTACTAGAACATGTTTCGCATATGATTTCCACTCTTCATAACTATGTTTGTCCTTTGGTTTTTTTGATAAAGTCCTGACTAGATGAGTCTTGAGCTTTACTAAGTCAGATGTCACTGGTAGATCACTGTGTTTATTTATGACTCTAAGTCGTGCCCTTTTGTTGGCGACATGCGAAACCCTCTGATTCCAATGGGCTTCATATAATATCATAAAATCTTTTGCTTCTTTCTTCTCTTGTTTGCTTTCACATATTATACTATTTGAATGTTTCAGAAGTGTGAGCTGTTTTATATAGTGTCCTAAAGTCAAGGCAATTGCTGGAGAATCTGTTTGAATCGAAAGATCTTTAACTGCATTTACCATTGTGTCAAATTTTCTAGGATGTATGTAATTTGACAAAGGCAGGTCCTGATCATTACTTTCATTCAGTTTCTGTTTTAGCCTGGCAATAGTTCTGACCTTCGTTCTTATGTTATCTTGGTCTGATCTTCTTTGATCAACATCATCCCCAGCTCTCTCCAGCTGACATTGAGCAAACTTCACAATCAAATCGTCATTTGTACAAATATCTCGTAGACCAGGATTTTCCTTAGTTTCCCTCATCTTTGAAAATAGCAAGTCTAATTTTTCATCTTCTAAACTTGATTTAACAAAGGGCATGATCATATTTGTTCCATTTCTTTTAAAATTTGTATCGGATAGCTGGTTTGGACGATGATGACAGTTTCTTGCATGTTGCCACATGCAATCATCCCGATAGAAACCCAAACAAAATTCACAAGGAATGTATTTGTAGGAGTCATTTTCTCCGATGTGTGGTCTGCGTGCAACAACTAGTGTACCTTTACCATTTTGTATCACCTGAAAAGTACATATAGTATGACTGTTCTAAGTGTCTATAAGATTATGAATACAACAAGCTCCAGGAACTGGAACTCTACTAAATCCATAAATACTTGCATCCATAAAGTTAAGCACAGATATATTTAATGAGATTTAATATATTCCTACGACCATCACCACCCATAAAACACCACAGCATTTTTTACCCACTACAATATTCCTCTAACCTCCACCCCCAACCCAAGAAATAGCTACTAATCCCTCAAAACAAAAAGAAACAAAAAGGGAATGTATTAAAACTTTAACCTACCTTTGTATTGTGATGATAATTGCCCTCATTTGTTATTTTTTCCAATGCATATTTTCTTGCCTTGCTTCCTATTGGCATCGCCATGATTTCTTTTATTTCTTCTTCATTATAGTGAACTGCCAAATAATGCTTCGAAATTTTGGAGTTGTATTGCGTTTTGCAATACAGGCAAAAATTAGCCTTCTGGTAGTTTCTTTTTTTGCTCTCTGCCATATAGGACTCGACCAATACTGCAAAAACACATTCTTATGCTATAGAGCACTTCACGGTATTAATTTCTTACACATGTATAATATCAGCTGTGAAAGATTCATTCCGTATTCAACCTAATTACCGCACAGTTCTTTTTGATTTTTCTTAAAAATAATATCATATATTGTTGAAACAAAACTGATGGTAAATCCTTATGTTCTCACACAGTAGTGTATTTGGCTAGATGTAAGGTGTTAGTGATGCAGTGATGACAATTTGTTTACAACTGATGTCTGCGAACATAAGTAAATATACACCAATTTTGATCAATTTTCAAAGAAAATATGCAATAATTGATGTTTCTGACAGAGCTCTATAATAGTAGTACAGTAGTCTCTCTTTGTAATGAATATCTGCAGATGCAAAGGATTAGGTCGTTATATAGAGAGTTCGTTACAACCAAAATGACCACACTGAAACCAGAAGACAATCCTGAACCCAGAATGCCAGCTTTTCTCGGCAAAATACGGCAATTGTTTGTACATATGCGTATTTGGGCTTGTTGGAAAGAGCTCATTCACGGCTTTTACATAGCAAAACCAACAAGTTAATACCTATACTAACAATTTTGATCTGATTCATGAAATATTGAGCCAACTTTACTTTAACTATACATTTGAAGTAATTACATAACGATCTGATCCTCCATAGAGTGGCAGGCGTGTTTGACTAATTAGTTAAGCATCTGCTTATTGCTTGAGGAGGCTGAGAAGATAAGTGACACCAATGTTTATGTTTGGTCTTGGCGATTTTAAGCAATTGGAGCTCTTTGTCGTTGATGAGGGGCATTTGTGTCTCGAAGATGCAGTAATGGCTTCGTTACAGTGATTTATTCGGCACATGCGATGTCGTTACATACCACCAAGCAATTGCCTATATAAAGAGCAAATAATTTGCAGATGCAAGATTTAGGTCATATAAACCATAATATTGATCTTATGCGATGTAGTTACAAAGAGAGTATACTGTATTTGAATTTTGAAGCAAAAATGGTAGGCCAGACACTGAAAAGGTAGTTGCCGTCTCTGAGACCGAGCTTGGACATATCAATCATAACTATTTTTGACGGTAAAATGGCCATCTTGAATTCTTTTAAAATTCAAATGACGGGCATCCTCATATATCAGTGAACAGCATATATTCTAATTCTATAATGATCCACTCAGCCATCTCTGCGATCTGAGCTCGGACGAACGCACTGACTGATGGACATTAGCAGTTTTAGGACTCCCCTCTAATGGAAAAATTAAGAGGACCAGGAGTTTGTGTTAACTGACTATTCACTCCTAATGATGATATTGAATGGCTATATCAATAGTATGTATGTCAAATATTATGGTATGTACGGTAGTTAGGTTTAATACGGTTCAATACATATGAATGTTTAAGAATGCTGAATTTAGAAGTATGACATAGTTAGCTATAAAACAGTTGAGCATTCCCCGAATAAAAGTTTGAAACAGAAAAGCAGTCCAATAATTCTTACTATTTTTGAAGTAGGACTTAGGTAGATGCGGTACTGATTCATCTGGTGTTTCAATCTTCTCCTCTGGTTGATTGTATGTCCATCTTGATGAGGTCTACATGATGCAACATATTTATATAATTACAATATACAGTATATTAGAAAAAATGCTATAGTATTTCCTTTCTAATGCAATGTCAAAATGGTAGTGTTCATCAAAACAATATTTACAAAAAGTAAATCAATTATCAAAATGCTGCTAATGTCAGACATTTACCAAGTGAAAGAATAATGTACAGGATGACCCAGATTAGTTCAAGTTCGTTTATTTGATGAAGGAATTTCTCCCATATCATATAATTTATGAGAAACAATTAATTACACATATATATATATACAATGTATATGATTACATTACTCACAGTATATTTAGATGGGGGTGAGGGTTCACGGGACCGATGACGTCTTTTATTAACACCAACTCTAATTCGTTGAATACTTTCATTTTCTCTTTCTGTTTCAAAATCTTCGTCATATTCTGATTCATAATCTTCAGTGTTTTGAGTTTCTATGTCTTGTGTACTGTCATCTGTTTTTTTTGTTTCAAAATCTTCTGTGTTTTCAATACTTTCATTTTCTCTTTCTGTTTCAAATTCTTCGTCATATTCAGATTCATAATCTTCAGTGTTTTGAGTTTCTATGTCTTCTGTACTCTCATCTGTTCTTTCTTTTTCAAAATCTTCAGTGTTTTGAGTTTCTATGTCTTCTGTACTCTCATCTGTTCTTTCTGTTTCAAAATTTTCAGTGTTTTGAGTTTCCATGTCTTCTGTACTCTCATCTGTTCTTTCTGTTTCAAAATTTTCAGTGTTTTGAGTTTCTATGTCTTCTGTACTCTCATCTGTTCTTTCTTTTTCAAAATCTTCAGTATTTTGAGTTTCTATGTCTTCTGTACTCTCATCTGTTCTTTCTTTTCCAAAATCTTCAGTGTTTTGAGTTTCTTTGTCTTCTGTACTCTCATCTGTTCTTTCTTTTTCAAAATTTTCAGTGTTTTGAGTTTCTATGTCTTCTGTACTCTTATCTGTTC
>JAGTTF010005988.1:0-23900 GCA_019095985.1 Streblospio benedicti
GCCTTACTTTCAGCATTTAATTTTGCCATCTCCAAATCATGTTCTCGCCTAGCTTTTCTTTCTTCTCTCTCCAAATCATCTTTAACCTTCTTTTCTTCAGCGACTGCCTTACTTCTGGCTTCTATGAATGCAATCACGTCCTTCCCTGACAACCCCAAGCTGGTTGCCTGACTAATTAACGCCTCCATTGCTACAGCGTCTACTCATATAAATGCTACCAACTTTAACTGTAATAAACTAACTGTGAAATATAGACCTATAGACATATAAACATATAGACATATGACCAGTAACACACTAATATATATGCCTATGCAACACTATGCAACACTACAAGTACATCCAATACAAACTCTACAATCAATTCTACTATTCTCATCAAACAAGACGAGCCCCCAATTGTCACAGGTTTGCCCAAGGCAGTTCCCAGGTAAAGAAAAGTAGAATACAAAAGAGCTGATTTAATAACTTTATAACTAATCAAAAAGTATATACAGGTATTATATAGAACATATATACATGAATTATATATTCAGTGTAACATTCACCATTTACGAATCCCATCCACACATCCAGTGTCCTCCAGTGTCATATACGCTTTTCCTTCAGTGTCCTCCAATATCAAGAATGCTTTTCCCTTCCAATACTTCCACTTCCAATATCAAATATGCTTTCCCCAGTGTCCTCCAATATCAAGAATGCTTTCCACTTCCAATACTTCCACTTCCAGTATTTCTCTACTTCTTGGTCCTATCGTGGATCTATGTATAATTTATTGTGAACGTTTTATTGTGAACAATGTTTCAGTGTGACCTTCTCTCCCAAAAACAAAAACTGACTAACTCAAACAGGCCATCAGGAAAATACATTTACAAAAACAAATACTACATTTACATTACAAAATTTACGGTACACCTTACCAACTGCCCTGTTTTACTTTGCAAAAAACACGATAATACTTTACATAAACTGCCCTGTTTATACTTTGCAAAAACACGATAATACTTTTACATATTGTTTTTTTTGGATTTTGTGTGTGAAAAATAAGAATCCCATCGCTTTCTGTATCGCTTTCTGTATGTCTGGATAAGTATAATAATATTTGGACATTTCAGTAAACCTGCAGAACTCGCAATATCTATGACAACAAAATCTGAAAATCAATGACCTTGTGTGATGTGAATATACGTCAAACGTCCAAAATACGGCGACCGTCAAAGAGTTAAAGCATGTTGAAATATCGCATGATGAAGAAAAAAGGAGAAATCTGATTGCAGAGAAAAATGTGACAATCTGATCTATCTCCCTGGCTAGAGGGAGATACACTGGTGGCGCAGGTGTAACGTTTGATCATGATCTACCTCCCGGCTACCTCCCTCCTGCTGTTTACATAGACGTTTGAAAATTACGTAGTGTGCAGTGTGTTAAAGTTATTGCAGAAATGTACGTTTCACGTTATCATTTGTACGTTCTCTGTACGCCTGTGTACGTCAGTCACTTACTATTCTAAGAAGTGTGTCATAACAATACATGAGACAATTATGTCATCATTAACGGCTCATTCTGTTTGAGATGGACACTGCTACTACTGAATGAGGTAAATGCGATATAATAAATGGTGCCCTCTGTTGGGGGAGGTACGCCGAAATGTCGCCCCTCAGGAACAATGTTGCCCTCCGCTTCGCGTCGGGCAACATTGTTCCTTCGGGGCGACATTTCGGCGTACCTCCCCCAACAGCGGGCACCATTTATATAATGTCAAACAAACATGAATCAACTCTATAGTTAAGTCTACTCATATGTAAGTTTTATGCAAGAAAAAATGTAGATACATAAGTATCAATGGTTATAAGCTATAAGGATAGCCATCATAGCTATAAGACCACATTTTGCCAATCATTTCGCCATTTTGTTCATTTTAAAAGCTTATTCCCAGTAGGGCGTTACCATATATACGTAAAGATGACAATGTTAGATGAAAACTAGGGGATGCGACACAAATTATTTATACCAGCCGCAGCATTAAGGCTGGTTCAATGGTGTCAAGATTAACTCCTTCCTACTGAAACATCGTGTTAAAGCATTGATTTAATTTAATTCAGGGGACATGAGTTAGAACATTAAATACGCAGTTGGGTTTTTTACCGGTACTTACTGTCATCAATAATATTTATCTAAAAATGCATGTATTTCTACACCATGTATTCAAAATAATTGCAAAATAATATATATATCTTTTTTATTAATTACGGTAGCGCCTTGATCTATACAGAGTGATGATGCTGTATGTGTGTTTCAGTTCGAAAATGAAATGCCAAATAAAATGCTTATTACAATGATAAGTAGACTTTTAGCCTACCTGAGAAACATTATTTTTCCTTAGCTTTCCTTTGCTATATCTCTCTCTCTCTTTCTCTCTCTGTCTCTGGACGTATCCGCTACTATTGGCAGACTTGGCTGCGCAACACAACGCACATGACCTTTGTGCGCCAACTGTCTCTGTTATGTGTCAAATCCTCTAGTTTTCTTGTGGCTTTTTATAGTCTAGTTTGATGTCAAAGTCTTTCAGATCATTTTTGATACACTCCATCCATGTTTTGGTCGGACGTCCTTGTGGGCTCCATATCGGTCGCAGAAATTCATGCAGTGCTTTCCGAGCTGGTGTTTTTTTGCGGTCCGGGCGCATTACGTGCCCTAGGAAACTAAGTCGCCTGCATTTGATTATTATGCTCCAGGGCTCAGTTTGAGCGATTTTATATGGCTTTTTGCTTGAAAGTCTTCTGCTCCATTTGATGTTGAGTATACCACATAAAAGAGATCTTTGTAACACATCTATTTTGTGATTATGGTCTTGAGTGAGTGTCCATACTTCGCTGTTGTACAGGAAAATGCTCGCAATATATGCTTGAAAAACACGAATTTTGATTTTAGTGGAGTTCTTGTTTTTGTGAAGGATGTCTTTCTGGGTGTTGCATGCAGCTTTGGCAAGTCCGATTGATATCTTGCAGAGTGTCTAGTACACTGCCATTGATCTATATATACATTTTAAACAGATTTACACAGTATATTATGAAACAAAATGAATTTTCAAGCTCTCAAACTGAGGTTCTGTTTGCCGAGGTGCGAGGACTTTGTGATGATTCATGCTTGGAGGTAGTCTCAATCAACCCAGACCTTCCCTGACTCACTTACTTTCTGTCGAGTCTCATGAACAAAGTAGTCAGTCTGATTGATCGAGACTAGCTTGCAGGCTGTAGATCTAGAACGTAGTAGCAAACCATTCGACGTTTCAAAAGACAGTACAAAAGTAGTATACCTCCATTTCCTAAGGCCGGGATATACCTGGTATTCTAGATGCAACAAGTGATTAATTAAGGAGTGCTCATTAGTAAATCAGAGGACAAGGTGGTTTTGTGGAAATACAGGGAGATTGGCCACTTATTTGTGATGATTTTTTTTCATTCGTATTTGGAGGGTGCAGCGTTATCAATTTTCTAGTAACAAGAAACGTTTTCTCCCACCAGTTATCTATTTTGATAAGCGTAGTGTCACCTGTATACAAAATGGAATAACAGTTCCAAAATTTAGATTTAGAAAAAAGATTACCGTGGCTGGTTCTAGGCAATGCCTACTCATATCATTGTATTTTAAAAGTACACTCCGACCCAGTAGGAAAGCCTCCATCCTGGCACGTCAGTTCAGCTCTGTGTTCACCATCGATGATGCCAATGCCGAAAACACCCGCCTCCACGGACCAAGCATACCACCCATACCGGACGTGACCATCAGTGAAGCAGGCGTGATGAAACTACTGAAGGGCGTCAACCCAAGCAAAGCTGCGGGACCCGACCAGATTCCATGCCGCATACTCCATGAGCTTCATGTCGAGTTGGCGCCAGTCTTCACAGCTTTGTTTAGGACTTCCTACACTTCTGGAAAACTCCCTTCAGTGTGGAAAACAGCATGGATCACTCCGGTATTCAAGAAGGGAGGCGAAGTGCGAGGCGGCGAACTATCGACCTGTCAGTCTGACATGTGTTGCCTGTAAACTATTGGAACACATACTGTGCAGCCACATACGGAACCACTTGGATAAATACAACGTGCTGTCACCATACCAGCATGGGTTCCGTAAAAGCTGAGCTGCGAGTCCCAGCTACTAGCAACCACCCATGATCTGATGTCCAGGCTTGATCGAAAGGAAGAAATAGACATTGGCGTACTGGATTTCTCCAAAGCATTCGATGTGGTGCCACACCAAAGACTGATGAGGAAGATCCGCCTAACGGTATTAGTGGGCGAACCAGTGACTGGATAGCTGAATTTCTCAACGGCCGCACCCAAAGTGTATTGGTGGATGGTGTACTCCCCACCCAGGCAGTCGTACTGATGGTGATCCTGTACTGTCAGGTGTACCTCAGGGAACAGTTATGGGTCCACTGTTGTTCCTATTGTACATCAATGACCTGCCATCAGTGCTCAGCCCATCAACTGCCTGCCGCCTATTCGCCGACGACTGCCTAATCTACAGATCCATCATCTCCGACGAGGACCAGGTCACCTTGCAAAGGGATCTGGAGGCACTCCATGACTGGGGACAGACATGGGGCCTCCGATTTAATGTGAAGAAATGTAACATCCTACACCTTGCAAGGCAGACCACTAGACCAGTGAGGTTCTATACCCTCGGTGGAGCAGTCGTCGGTGCAGTGTCCAACGCCAAGTACCTGGGAGTGACTCTATCCGACAGTCATAGCACAAGAGCCTCCCAGTGGAAAACCCACATCACTGATACAGCAGACAAAGCAAGCAAGAGGTTGGGCGTTTTGCGGAGGAACCTCAAAGGAGCCCCGTATAAACTCCACGAAATAGCCTACCAAACACTGGTTCGATCGTTGCTGGACTACTGTGGTGCGATCTGGGATCCCACGTCAAAAGAGGACATCAATGCACTTGAACGAGTGCAGCACAGAGCAGCCCGCTGGGCCAGAGGTATCCGAGGCACTACATCGGTTACGGCCCTCTTAAAAGAGCTCGGCTGGGCTACACTCGAGACCCGTCGTAGGAACCATTCTGCTACATGGTGATCTGGCCATCCCCTGGGAGGAGCGTGGGCATCCATAGACACACAGGAAGAACCACGCGAGGAGCACACCATTGGAAATTGAACAGAGCAGCTGCCAGTGACAAACACTCTCTCCTGTGGCACGCCACAATACCACGAACCGTCTTAACAGCACAACGGTGGATGCCGACTCTTTCGTCACCTTCAAGAGTCGGTTGACCAAGGAACTATAACTATGAATGTGCGCACTCACACCCATCCGCGTGTTGCCTCTTATGAGGAGGCCAGTAATGGCTAATTTGCGTATTATTCTCACAGAAACAGAAACAGAAACCTTATCATTGATTCTCCGATATCTCATGCACAAACTGCAACATTACTAGTACCTGCTCTACATTGTGCTATACCATAACATTGAAATTCCTATGTTAATACACATCTATAATGTAACATTGTAACCGAGATAAGGGAGGCGGTCATTATTTATGGGCAGGGGGGCTATTATGAGGATTTTGTGTTTTAACCCAGGACAAAATAGATACATAGATGGCCCCCCCACCCTTTTTCTCCAGGGACAAAATAGGTGAACTCCCCCCCCCCCTTGAGTCTGAGCGCACAAATGCAGCGATAGGTAATGCCACGTGTGATGGTGGATCATTGCCATGGGCATGCTATGAGCCATTTGGACCAGATTAAAATATTGCAGATGTATCATTAGATGAGTATAAACGGTGTAGTGGATGAAACAATGAAACGAAATGCTTGGAAAGTGTGTGAGGAAGCAGTTCTTAGAATTGATGATGCACCAGGACCTGGCAGACATGATTTTCTGAAAGCATTTACAACACCATCCAAAGGCATCATGTTATTTTCAGATATGTTCATAAAACTAAATCACAGAAGACAGTGCCTGGTCATGGCTACTATTCGAAAATAGAGAAGTTTATTGATGATCATTTCCATGTTGGTGAGCTAATCATTGAATATATAAAGAAAAGTTACATAGAAGCCCCGCCCCGCTCATAGATTATGAATGCTCCCCCTAAGCACCATTTGCTACAGTGTGGAACGAATGACATAAACCAGTACAGGGTGGACTTTTATTGTGAGGTTCTAGTGTATATCGCCAAGTACAAGAGGTAAATATCATGGCCAATCACAGCACAGACATTTATAGACCAATAGCACATAAGAACAATTAAAGCTATTCAAATGGTAAACTGATAGTATTTATGTTAATGTGATTCTGCTTATTTCAGAAAATAATATTTTAGTAGACACACTTTGACTGCCAAAACAAAATTAAAATCACTTTTTTATACATTTAGCAAATTGCTGTAATGTACGTGTATAATGTTTCAAACATTTCTACTGTAGCCTATGAGATTTCTAAGTTCACCATTAACATGTATTACAATATTGTCTCCTCCACACACCTCACTATTGACAAGTACTTAGTCCACTGGCTGAGCTCACAGGCGCTGTATCTTCATGGTGGCCACCTTGTAGGAGTATTAGTAACCTCCCCAGTCCTGCCACCTGTATACCGTGGTGGTCTTTCACGCAGCGCCGCCCTCGAGGTAGGTGCCGGTGAGCCGAGCCTGGTCGCACCAGCTGTACCACCAGCCGCCCCGGTGTAACTGCCTGTTCCATCAGCACAGTTACCACCCGACCACTGATCATTGTCCTGGTCAATGGTGGTGAACATCTTGTTGTTGTGGACTGCTGTCATCGAAGTCGCCAGCGGTGCCGCTGTAGCCGCTGATGGTGAGTCGGTACTTGTCAGACCCTAAACCCACACTGAACGTGGAGTACTCTGCATAACCCCCCCCTCCCAGTCCTGAGTTCCACTCGCATCTTATATCTCCGGCTGGTGGTCAGATGGTGCATCTGCACCAGCCCCATCCAGTGGGAGCCCTGGGGGTCGCCAAATCCAGCCTCATAATCCGCCCACTTCTTGAAGGTGAAGTCCGTGAGGTTGTCCTGGCGGTGCAGAATGCGGGTCCATGCATCACCACGAGCTGACATCTCACAGTAGACACGTTTTTATCAGTCCGTTTCCTGCTTTCACACCATAAACTCCACTGGTCTGGAGACCATGGGATCGAATGTCCTCACAGTCTTCACTTGTCACCGCTACAAACTTTGGTTTGTAGTTGGTTCATAGTATTCTTCTGATTCTCCACTTTCTGATTGAGTTCTTGGACTCTATTTTCAAACTTTCTTTTTCTTGATCAGAAAGTTGTGAGTTCAGGTTTGATAACTGCATTATCATATGAGGTCTTTTGACTATCAAGTTTGGTTTCTAATTTTATTATCATCTTTTGCGATCTCTCATTTGTATCTTTCAAAAACAATGAGTCTCTTTCCATATTTTCCATAACGGTGACCAGTCTGTGGATTTGTACATCATTCCTACAATCACCATCACACTGACTGTCCAGTAGCGTGGATTGACTCAACACACTGACCAATCCACTCAACATCAAAATAACCAACAAACTCATGATAACGTTCACTTTGTGTCGTGTCTTAGCAGAGAGTGACTGAATAGATTGTTTTTCAATCTAATGTTCACAAACTGTTGAAATAGGAAGCAAAGTTTTAATCAAGCATGTTCGATCTGTAACAGTTGATCTTTAAAGTTCATGCAGCTTGGAACGTTACTATGGAGATAGCTCATATCTCACTGAATCCTATTTCATTGTTTGAAATACAATATGCTTAAACTAAAAGATGAACACATGGACAGAAATATAAGGTATATGACTGCTATCAGTTATTGTAATATTGTATACATAGAGTGAAATCGTCCCACATCATATTATAATTGGACCTTGCTCCCCTTTCAAAATCCTACGTCTGAAAACGGGGCAAGCTACAGTACATAGTCTTTTATTGTAATGCCTGAATAAGCTTTCTGTTTAGTTCATATGCCACAGAGTCTCTAATAGATTTTCTTGTATGCATTAGATCTAGATTTCCTCTAAATATTCCATTATTTGTTTTATAAAGTTCATATCATTATATATAGCTACCAGGACGTAAATAGACATTTTTTTAAATAACATAAAGAGAATTGTCGGTCTACGAGAGTCTCTTTTATACTGTTCATATTTCTACTGTGAGTCAAATGATGATTGACATCAGTAGACCTAGCTTATCCTCATCTTCTGATTGGCTTAAGCATTCATAAACGTTCCAAGTAAAACAGCTCCTTTTATGAGGTGTTATTTTCAATTAACTTGTGAATTGAATCTGAAATAAATAAGGACGCACGCAGAGAAATGGCTATTTGTTTGAGTTACATTTAAAAAAGTTCACGCATTGAAATCATGATTATTGACCTAAAAACCATTTCATTACATTTCTTCAAAATCTCACTGAATGCGCGGAGTTTGACAGAACGAGTGAGCTCCCCTGCATGTTTATCAATCATTTTAGGTATTAAACCGTGTAGTGTAGGCTATCATTTTGTCCTCTCCGCCTCTCGGCCAATGAGAATGGAGTATTTTCAGCAAGACACGAGAACACCTACCGTATGCCATCTTTGCGGGGAGTGAGAAGGCGCGGCTGCCGGGACGCTGGTATTTGTACAGCGCCGACCGGTTCACGTGTGCCCAGGTGGCGCCACCGCCAAGCTCGTCGGCGTCATCGGCGTCAAAGTCGGCGTCCTGCGCGTTGGAGTTGTCCGCCGAGTTACTCAGACTCGACACGTAGCTCTCCGTCTGACGTGAGTAACCTGTAGGGCAGTGAGAATGGGGAATACAGATATGGTCGTGCAGCAGCAAACCACCCACTGGTTGATTTGAAGTGCACTCAATGAGGAGACGGTCTCAATGTGGAGGTTTGCAGTGGCTGCTTTTTTGGATGTCGTTTCAGGACCACAGGAAAATGGTCTCATCATAGATGTGGTCTCTTTATTGATGTCCATTGAAGGCTACACGATACAATGTTTTTTGACTGATTCATGCATGTGCTAATGTGACCAGTGGAGAGACTATGCTTCAGCTGAAATGCTCAGACTAAGTTTGATCAGGCTCGAGCAACCTGAAATAATCATAATCTCTGCTCATATTTAGCCCACCAAAGTTCAACCTAACGCCAATGTGTGTACCTCTGATCATGTGGGTGTCTGGGTGTTTGTCAGTGTGTCTGTGTGGGTGTCTGTCTGGGTGTCTGGCGTACCTCTGATCATGCGGCGTACTGCTGCTGACGCCCGGTGTTTGCAGCAGCAGCTTGCACAGCTTGAACTGAACTCCGTCCTGAAAACACGTGTCAGATGGTGCAAAATAGCTAACTAGATCAAAAGTGTTCAAAGAACACTGTCTGTAGAACGACGTTGACTTATGGGTTAAGATATATACTGAAATAATGTATACTTTACAATCAAGAAATTTATGAATTTTGAGGAGAAAACATCTGAATGAATAAGAATCAATATATCCAGCAAAAAAGATATTTGTGTTGCCATACAATAGTACTGAATAACAAGATGATAATCAATATCTGTTTCAAATCCAATAATCAATTTTGCTGTTGCTTGGAATATTGATTTATTTCTTGAAGGCTAAGTGTATTGAATATTATAAAAAATGTCAAAAAACGCTTATAGAAAGCTCAGTTTAATTGGTAGATTGCCCAAAATCGAATCACTTTGGTGTCGTCTCAAACCTCATAGTTGTGTAAAGTTTGAACGGTTCATCGGTACGCCCGCTAGCTTGTCCAGAGACATACATACATAGTTACATAGTTAGCGAACCAAAACAATGCTTGCTTCAGCAGCTGAGCTGAAGCGACGCAATAAACGTTCATTATAGAGGCTTTCAATAGGTTGAAAACTGCAAGTTTGCTTTCGTGGCAGATCTGGGATCTTTATATTGTCACTTTTACACAAGTTGGAGTCCCAATAGTACAGTCCCGGAAACGAATGATATTCTGGAAAACACCCACATTTATAGACACAGAATTTCATTTCAAAGGCATAAAATTGCAGAACTGGTATCTTTATTTCGTCATGTGTGAGCAGAACAGTTCTGTCCTGAAAACACAAACAGCACATAAAGAAACCATGATGATCGAGAAATTAGTGTTAAGTTTAAAGTGCCACATTGTCCACATGGCAACTATTTCAATGTGTTAGTAGAGTATAGCACAGGTAATATTCAGAAGCCAGCAAAATGTCTGCAATATATATATACTAGAATTTTAAGATACCAACAAAAAACCATTGGGACTCACATTTTGGCGAGACTTTCGCTCTTATCGCAAGAGCTTCTTCAGGCCGAATGACAGTCCTTAGTTGGTCATGTGACCGCCATGGCGGCGGCAGTCACATGACAGCAGTGGCAGGAAAACGGGGGGGGGGGCAGGTCGTAGCCGGTGTCTCGGTTCATCTCAGGGCGCCGTACACGGATTTCCACGGCTTCCCTGATCTTTCTACGGATTTCTAAGTCCTCACGCGCCACAATTTTGAAGTCTCTGGGGCTGATGGTATGGCCCGTGTCTCTAATATGGTCACCTACAGCGGTGGGCACTCTCTTGGGGTTCAGGTGCTCTTTTATACGTGTACTCAACGTTCTTCCGGTCTCACCAACATAAGTGTACCGGCACTGTGGACACCGTACTTCGTATATAATCCCACATTTAGAGTCATCCGGAGACTTGTCCTTCGGAGTGGGCAACATGGATTTAATGGTGTTAAAAGGTTTGTGGTAGGTGTTTACACCATGTTCACGGAACACACGGGTCAGTTTTTTCTGACAGCCCTCTCACATAGGGATGCAGACTGGGGTTTTGTACTCACACCACTGTTTGCGTCATTAGACGACTCTTTGACTTTTGGCCTTGGTAATTTAAACACCCATGGTTTGTATCCATTGTCTTTCAACACAGCTTTGACGTGCTTACACTCTCTGGCCTGATCTTCAGGCGTGGTGACCAAATTGTGGGCGCGATTTAACAGAGTCCGGACCACTGATCTTTTATGTTCCAAATGGTGGTTTGATTGGAAATTCAGGTATTGATCAGTGTGCGTCGATTTTCGATAGATTTCAACTGAAGTGGTGGCATCATCATTAATCTTAACACATGTGTCCAGAAAAGGAATCTTGAAATTCACCTTGGGTTCATTGGTGAATTTAATGTTGGGATCAATGCTGTTGATGTGGTTGGTGAAACCTTCTATGAAGTACTCATGGATGAGCACAAAGGTGTCATCTACGTAACGGAACCACATATGCGGGGGGTTGGGTGCTGTCGCCAGTGCTCGCATTTCGAAGTCCTCCATATACAAATTGGCGACTATGGGAGAAACTGGAGAACCCATGGCTGCCCCATGTGTCTGTTTGTAAAATTCACCCTTGTATACAAAATATGTAGTGTTCAGGCAAAACTCTAGGAGTGACAAGATCTGGGATGGATTCAAACTAGTTCTTTTGTGTAGGGAGGTGTCAGCTTCTAGTTTGCGTTTAATACACTCTACTGCCTTTTCCACCGGTATGCTGGTGAATAACGCGGACACATCATAGGATATCAGTTTTTGTCCCGGAGGGACTTCAAGGTCTCTGATTTTATTCACAAAGTCCATGCTGTTTTTGATATGGTGGGGCGATTGTCCGACTAGCGGTGAAAGAATATCAGCGACTAACCTTGCTGCCTTGTATGTCACACTCCCTATGCTGGAAACTATTGGTCTTAAAGGGTGGTCTTTCTTATGGATCTTATGTCATTCGGCCTTAAGAAGCTCTTGCGATAAGAGCGAAAGTCTCGCCAAAATGTGAGTCCCAATGGTTTTTGTTGGTATCTTAAAATTCTAGTATATATCATAAATGAAGAAACCCAAGATGAGAGAAGTATCCATTCTTTGGTCTGCAATATAATTTTCAGAGTTTTTGCCATCTGCGAGAGTTTCATGGATACAAACCCGTGAAATCCACGGGTTGATTCCTCATCCACTTTCCAGAACCAAGATCTATTGCTCAGTGGAGTTTGATGTGCCCATACAACAAACTTGTCACACATATGCTATATACAAACCCAGCAACTTTACACTAATATATGAAATCAAGAGCAGGTGTTTCCCCTGCACCCACTTCACCATACAATTTCAGCAGTTTTACCAACAAACTCTACTATGAGAAAAGATTAGCATTTCATTTCATCCTATCAAAGCGTCAATCGTTCCTCCCGTGCCCACTCAAGCATGCGTCTCCTATTACCTTAAGAACAGTGGTAATCGTTCCTCCCGTGCCCACTCTAGCATGCGGTCGCGCTCCTCGTCCGTGGCTCCATACGGGGGACTGGCCGGCCGACTGACGTCGTGCCCACCAGGGGTCACCTTGTCCACCTCCACAAACGTCCCTGTCAGCCGGTTGTAGTACAGGGGCTGAGGAACACCTGCAAAAGTGATTAAAAACGTTTAAAATTATGTTTTATTTTTACAGTTTGGGATGCATTCAGTAATCTTAGAGTATTTGTTACAGCAGAGAGCATGGCCACAGCAGCCACAACCCTCTGAGCTACGACTTGCATAAAACGCAAGTCATTTAAAGGTTATGCTCAGTGGCCGAACAAATATGCTTGTATAGAAGCAATGTGATGTGGACTACGCATTCTGAAAGTGTCTTTCATTTAAACAGCATATTAAAGTATGTAGAGCAATTTAAATACTACGCAATAAGAGGCCAGTGTACACACAAGTAAACACGTGAAAGCAGAAATGTAAACCGAATGATTTTCGTCAGACGTAACTCGCACGGTGCGCATAAGAAGCCTGCTATCTCTATCATGTTAATTGTGACGTCTGCCGTCAGAAATTCACTGTATGTCTGGCGAAAATCAATCGATTATGCAACATCACGTGACCTTGTGTTTTAGGTCGCAAGAAGGCATGTTATTTTTAAAGGTGTAATAAAAGTAGATGTCGAAAATATCCTAAATTTTAATACGCTAATTTTTGGACTTTGTTTGGCTATCTCCTCTTTAACCTGACTAGCTTGACACCATCTAACTACAGGAGATCCTTCATGGTACTGTGTAGTGTTGCACGAATATGTTTTTCATGGTCAAAATGGCCCTGGTGGTTGTTAATTAACGGTTTTATGACAAAAATAGCAGACAGCGGCAGCCATGACAGCGTCATGTGGAGTAGTTAGTTAGTGTGATGTCATAAAGACGCCAAAGGCGTCACCTGGGTTCAAATACTGGGGAATAAAACCACTTTGCCAATTGGGCTATGTGTACATTAGAACCTTCAATTAATATCACCTCTATAAATACACCACCACTATTACAAGATGATATATAACAGTCCCAAGTCTTCCTATTGTTGAATGACGAAATGCTAGGAGCTTGTAGAGATCTTTATTGTTCAGTTATTCAAGGCAGACTGCCGTGTCCTCGCCTGCATCATGCTTATATATCCTCTCCAGACTCACTAGGCTACGCTAGCCCGGCACCTGACGGTGCCTGGCTGAGTCTGCCATCTGGGACTGTACACTATAAAAGACCATTGCAAACGTCTCTAAAGAGCCACCCCAACATTAAACCACTTGACGTGCCTGGCAGTCTTAATACATAGGGGATGTTCTACTGATGCATCTGGGACTGTACATTACTAGACACTATTTTTTTTATCCCATAGCTTTTATTTGATGCATTTTCAGTGATAAAAAGTCTGCCATCTCCATTACTCCTCCTTATTTGATTGAAGGGACTTGTAGCATTAGATAATCAGAAGCCCCCCTTTTTTATGAATTGCCCGTAGTCTGGACAGTTAAGCGCAGTGCAGGTTTGGAGTTGGCCGGGTGCGTTATGACATATGTGCGGCGACTTATTGATGCGCCTACATAGTATACAATTAAATTCACATGCGTTAGAATAGTGTACGACTTGGTACGATTAATAATATTATTACGATGACACCATTTGATATTGCATTATAAAGGATGACATCATGTTACAGACATACAATTCACTGTATATTGACAAGCAGTTGTTAACGTTATGTAACAACTTTAGGAGAACAAGCTATATTGAAAGAACTAGACTAACAAATACACACAACGTCTAACTCATAATTACACAAAAGAAACTGTTAGAGTGTATGTCAAATGACATGTTTACAATGTTATTATTGATATACATTTAAATATGTAGAAGTAATCAGATACACATAATGTTTAACAATTCTATAGTAATTGACATAGTTGAGTCTTAGGAATTTTCAAATGTGAGCAAAACTTTTTCTTTTAGGACGTTATGTCGAGTTATAATCGATTACATCGTATATCAATTGTTACCGTAAAACATTTAAATTTTTACAAATATTGATTGGTATTAAACCAATGTCACCATAGCATTCAGCACTTGTTGCTACATATATAATACAATCCACAGACCAAAATCGCATTATATGTCAGCTAGATTACACGAGAGTTTACATGACTGCGATATTTGCTCACTGATTTTAACATGATTCCCCCCACGTAAAAGGAATCACATAACAAACCAGCATTAGTTACCTAATATCATACATAAAATTAGATAGAATAAATGTATCAGTACGTTTTCAAGAGTATTTACAATACATATACTCCACTAAAATTACGGAGAGTTTCCCATATTTTAGTCTGCAAACACGCATATCTTAGCACTAATGATATAGTACATTGCACCTCCTTATAATATTGTTTAAGTATGATTATTTTTCATTCTCTTTGTTATTTTTTTCATAGCATTGATGTAAATAGTCTCACTTAAGTTTGTTATACAGGTTTTTTTATTAGTAACATGATGTTAACCTGCTATGTTGTGATAATTAGGTACCCAACTCACAATTGACTAAATAATATTATTGCAATGCTTAGTTATTGTTTTCATCACTATTGTTAAGGTGCACAGTGCGCAATGCATTGATTACTATGTTTTAACTAACAAATATGAATTATCCGCTAACAAATACCTAAAACTATCTACTAACCTAACTTTAAAACCACTGTCCTTAATACACATTTCAAATGCTTCGTAGTTAAAATACATGTTATAGTAATAGAGAAAAATGTTACTTACAAATATTGCGTTCCTTTAAGTACAATGATATCCATGAGTTTTGTCACACATATAAGGTTTAAAGTGCATGAACCTATTAACACCCACACATTAATGATTAAAAATTATATACCAAACTTATCATTACTAATACAATGATATTCTGTTTTGCATTAATGTGTGTATGTGTTAACCAATTCATACTTACATTAGTCCATGTTAATGATATTGATTTAGTCCTAGGGTTGAATTCCGTATTTTTGTCCATTATTTAGTCCATCTTCGTTGTGCTGTTTGATGTCGCCTCCGAATCGTCTCGTCTAACTTCCCGTCCACCGCATTAGGGCAATACGGGACGGTCTTGGTTGATCAGCTTCCCCGTCCACCGTATTGTTGCAATACGGGATGGTCTTGAAATCCATGTTGTCGTCTGCGTAACTATATTTATAGTTTTATTGTCGACCACCAATTTAAATCATGGCATTGTAAACTTATTGGTGTCTTTTTTTGTTGTTGTTGTGGCGGGGTGCACGTCATATTCTGTCCGCAATTCCAATTGCGAGTTGGTTTATTTATGACTGATAAGACACATACTGATCATTTGTAATTAGTGTCGGCACTCGATTATTTATGCGGCTTGTCTGCGTACAGCAATCATGTTTATTACCATATTATAAGTAATCAAGTGAATGAGTTAAGATCAGTCCTTTGCATTATCTCAAGAACACTTTTAGGTTCAAGCAGCCAACTTGCTATCATTGACAGTTTTTCGAATGGTGGCTCTCGCAAGTAGCTTTCTATCGGTCGGTGTTTGCATCAAGCTCACGTTAGGTGGCCGTTTTTTAAGACACCGGCGGGCTATCCGGTTTTCGGCAGTGCCGTAATCCCGTGCTGGCGCGAATGCTGCCATTTTGGCTGGCTCTATTTTAATTTCACCGGCAGTAATTCGGTTTCGGCTCTCGTAGTCCTCAGTCCCGTAATTACGCGAGCTTCCCCAAAACGTGTTTAGCTCAATTCCGCCTTCCACTCTCAACATAAACAACTGGCTGGTGTCCAGATTTCGTAAGGAAACTCGATACCGCTGGGTGTTTGTGTTCACCAAGCGTTCTTGGCCTAAAATGTATGAAGATTCGCAGTGTTTCACTGTCGTCATCACTCAATTAGTCACCGCATGGTATCATGTGTGATTGTGGTCACAGCAAGGGCATAGAACGAGTCAGTAACGTGCATTGTCTCTTACCAGTTCCAATATGGCTGCTATATAGATCAATATTGAACTTTGCTAGTTGTTCACACTTTGTCTTAATTTTCTTGATGTTCAAAATACCGTACTTTTTGTTTAGCCGCCTAGCTTTGATCAACTGCCAATTATTAATAGGTGCTGGGCGCCCGTATGATGGAATACGGTATTGACAGACTTTTGATAGTCAAACGGACTACTGTGGCATCATAAATTTACTTGGAATTTATTGTATGTTTTTTTTCTTTTTATTTTTTTTATAATACAGATTCTGAAGATATGAAATGGCGTATTGTCAGTTAACTATTAAAGTTGCTTTTTGCGTATTTTATTCATAATCATCAGTACTATCGCTGCTGTAGTGATAGTCGTGATAGTCATCTTGTTCGTAGTGGTTGTAATTATCATTGTAGTGATAATTATGATTTTCGTACTCATAACGCCCATATTGGTCATCACCGTTATTATCATTATGATCTTCATAACGGTTGTTATAACAGTCATCATCTTCATAACGATCAGAGTACTCATTTTTGTCGACGTCTTCGCTATAATCACCATGATTTTCGTATTCTTCGTTGGCATTTTGTTCTCTATAATCATAATGATGTCGCTCGTCTTCACATCCATTCTCGTTTATATTATCACAATCGTCGTCACTACTGTGTGAGTTACTTGCATCGCACTCATAATTTTCTAGATCATTACAATTATTGTCGTCTGAATTGTCTTCTTCACTATCACTCGAATTTGACGAATGTGATTCTACATTGCCACTGTTGTCGTCTGAACTGTCTTCGTTGCTATCACTTGAATTTGACGACTGTGACTCGTTATTGTCACTGTTGTCATCTGAACTATTTTTGTTGCTATCACTTGAATGTGACGAATCTTCATTGTCACTATTTTCATCTGAACCGTCTTTTTCACTGTCGCGTGAATTTGACGACTCTTCATTGTCGCTATTTTCATCTGAACTGTCTTTGTTGCTTGAATTTGATGATTCTCCATCGTCGACATCGTCATCTGAATTGTCTTTGTTGCTGTTCCTTGAATTTAACGACTGTGTCTCTTTATTGTCACCAGATCTAGCGGCACGACGCGTGCCATTCCCCGGTTAAAACTTTCATCCAATTTCCTATCGAAGTTCATTGTCAATTTCTGCTGAAGGACTTTTAAAAATTCATTTTGTTCTTTTTGTAATTCTATTATTATTTTCATCAGTTTCATTACTTCCTCATGATAATTTGAGGCAGGCTTGGGTCTTCTTTTGAGCCTTTTCTGATTGTTGGGCTTCCCTGTAGCTTTTAGACATTGTTGCCTGTCTTGGGGCCCCTTTATCTGTTGTTGTTCTTGTTTTGATGGACTGAAGCTTAAATCAGTCATCTGTCTCCATGGATCAGACATGTCCGGTGCCACAGCTTTGTATCAGAATCTTTGTATTTTTCTGATATTCCCCCTCTTTTCTAGTAATTTTATTGGATGTTCCTGTAAATAAATAGCATTAGAAGTAAGGCTATTTATTTATTTATGTTTTTTTCAGGCTAAATGCTATTATATGTCTCAAAACATTTAATATATGCTTTGTACTGTCATTTTGTTTTTTTAGAACACTTTCCTTTATTTAATCTTCACTGTTCTTTTACTTTTGATATTTTATATATAATACCAATGGCCCAGCACGTCCTTGCTGGTGATTGGTTGCTTAGCAACGGATATCTATTGACTGCAGATTAGGTATACTGCAGCGCTCACACTGTGTATTGGCTGATTAACGCTTTCTTAAACTCGTAATGAAGCTGCCAATATCGTCTGATGGCGATCTAATAAAGTTGAAATTTATGCACTTTGTTGTGAAACCTGTATAGTTTTTAAGGCTTGTCACTCTATTACAGCACACCAAAGAGTGTTATTTGTTATTGGTTGATAGTAACCACCTTGACACACACCAGTGTTTGCCAATATCTGTTGCCTAGCGACAGATGTAGCTGTATTGAGGGCAGTAATGCGGCGGCGGCAGCTAGTACTCTGTCGTCTGCTAAGTAGTCTTCTGACACTTTGCTTGTTTCTGTTGTGATGGTTGGAGTTTTATGTATTAATGGATATTGTAGCACACCTAAGGATATTCTTTGGATATGTTATTTTCATAAATAGCTAATAGGCATAAATCAGACTCACACAAGGTAAATGTCTATTATTGTCTACGCTCATCTGCAATTTACTGTTAGCAATGCAACTAGTCAGTTGTGCTTGATTTGATTTTGAATGGTTGTCAATTAGCAATATGTTACGGACCAGCTTTTTCTGAACAGTATTGTTTTGACAGCTAATATGCCTTGCCTTGTTAGCTTTATACAAGGAATAATATGTATTTAGTGGTCACGGTTGGTGTAATGATTTATTAACCAAACACTCGCAACTATACTATTTTAATGTAGCTAGCGCTATGGTTATTTTTTCTGTACTTTTATATTAAGCAATATACCATCTGGTTATTATTGATTTTAATTTCTGCTTGTTGTGCTTAAATGTTTAGATTTACGCACTTTTATATTTGCACGACTCTAGTATTTCATGTGTCAGAGTTGTGGAATAGCACTCGGCTGACAGCTAGAGCAATTAGTGTCAAATTGTTGAGATATTGCTGCCACCTCCGCTGATTGAGCAGCCAGGAGTGAGCAATTGAATGATGAGTAGCCGGCTGTTTGCTAGCGATGTCTGCTTGTATATTAGCAATTTGGATTGTTGGTGCTATTTGAGTTTGCTTTCTTATGTATTGGCTTTTTCTTTTTCTTGTAAACTTCTATCTTCCTTTTTGGATGTAACTTAGTTGTGTAATTTTTCTGATTATTTTTGATTTTGGAGTCTGCTATATATTCTCTTTATATATAGATTTAGTTGTTGATTTTAATTTTCTTGTGGTCTTCTTTCTTTGTATATCTTGTGGTCTTCTGTCTTCTTTCATTTGGTCTTCCGTCTTATATATCTTCTGTATATTGAGATGTTTAAAATTCGCTTTGCTTGTTGAAAACTTGGCTGGAGCTGTCACATCTGGCTTCAATCAACGACATTTTCACCAGTGTTGAATGACGAAATGCCAGGGGCTTGTAGAGATCTTTATTGTTTGGTTATTCGTAGCAGACTGCCGTGTCCTCGCCAACATCATGCTTATATCCCCTCTCCAGACTCACTAGGCCTCGCTAGCCGGGCACCTGACGGTGCCTGGCTGAGTCTGCCATCTGGGACTGTACACTATAAAAGACCATTGCAAACGTCTCTAAAGAGCCACCCCAACATTAAACCACTTGACGCCAGTCCTTGGGCAGTCTTAATACATAGGGATGTTCTACTGATGCGTGTGAGAATATCTGTGCCATGGAGAGCATTATGTTCCCATTAGCATAGACACTATTTTTTTTATCCCATAGCTTTTGCACATTAGATGCCAAGTGCATTTTTAGTGATCAATGACTTACTTGAGTTGATATAATTCTCTTTCTTCGCCAAGTATACCACGTCCAAGCTCAGAAATCCATAGCTTGATCTGTTGCTTGACTACTGTTCATTGCAAAAGATTCTATATTGTGGTATAACAACTTCCCTATCTCAATTTACCTTCAGTCTTAAAGGTTGTTCCAAAACACTCTTTCTCCATATTATACTTGAAACTTGGAAGGTGCTAATTAAGTTGTCAGTACAATGATGTGTGCCAATATTATTTATTTGTATGCACTAAATAAAAGAGCCATGCCCACAATTTGCACAAGGGTGGTTGCTGGAGAAAAAGAGTGCTGAACTCATTTCATACACTTTACTCAATATATCCCTTTCCTATGTCCATGGATGGGTTGTGGTGCTTGAAAATAAAATGCTGTAAAAACATATTTATACACTCACCAAATATGTCTTTTTTCTATGCCCATGGAGGGCATTGTGTCCCCATTTACATGGACACTAACATTTCCTCCCTTAGATTTTCATTTTACATGCCAAGTCAAAGGATTTCACCAATGATTTAATTGGGATCGACTTATACGGTTATGTAACTGGAGTGATTCAATGTGATTCTCAGCATGCCTCTTTGACCACACGGGTATAAGCTAGTATATATTATTTTCCTTACACTTGCAATGGAAAAGGCATTATTCATTGATACTGGACTTGACAGAACAAAAAGTATTTTGACTGAGCATTATCTTTAAACGTTTATTTGTTTCATTGTAATCTTTCAGTTACAAGTATGGAGTACTACTTTGTATTCTGTCTGCAATCTATGTCCTCCACAACAAATGTCCAAATCCGATAGTTGCCACAGATGAGGAAACAACAGCAAGAACCACCAAATCACACATATACGGTCAGATAGTCTGAACTTTATGGTACAGTAGCCTGTGGCTACCATTATTTTCTAAAGTATAGAAAAGTAGTCATAGTATAGACACTACTGGAATCCCTGCAAGAATGGTGAAACCATATCTACTGGCTTTGAAAATGTAATGTACTTGTAAAATGCAGATGTTGGGATATTACTAACAAGTTTTTATAGGAAAGTCTCAAAATGAGTTCTGGACTTGTTTCTTGATGAAACCTTGTTAAATACACTTGCTTTTGGACAGCTAGAAATAGGTTATAAAAAGAATATTTTTTAAAGTATGTCTACCTGGGTATATCATTAAAAAAAACCCAGCCTATCTGGGGTGCGGTTACCTCACTAGTTACTGGAGAGAAAAAAACATGTGCATAAAAAAATACTCTAGCAGAAAATCAACAAACAAAATTGTGGTCCCAAGTCCAAAAGAGGCACTAACTTTACATAAATCATGTACCAGTGACAAGGGTTCAGAAAATTGTATCCTGAAAACTTGTGCAAGTGTTTCACCATTGCTTTAAGTAATCATTCACAAATGACGTCATCACATTTTCGGGCATTTCTGACTCCCCTACCCCCCGTGTCATCATCATGTGTCATTATTCTCCCCCCTGCACACTATGAAGAGTCATTTTTACTTACTCGTGCCCTTTCCCCCATTCCTTACTACTACCCATATAAACACTTAACGGCATCTAGTACTTTGCTATGGAACCCACCCAAAAACGATATTCACAAAATATTGATATTTTACATGAAAAACAATCTTTTACATCTGCACCCCATCCCCACTCCACAATGATGTCATTTTTCTCTGGACACCCCCCCCCCAGCGCGTCATTCGTCATCTTTCTCCAACACTGTCCCCACCCCTCATCTCTCCGCGATGACGTCATTTGTGAACAATCCCTAAAACACTGGCAGATCCAGGTTTTGGAAAAGGGGAGGGGCGCACTTAAGGGATTTCATGGGTTTTGTGTGCGCGATCAATGGCAGACATGCAAAAATCCTATGAAAATGAAGCATTTTGGTGGGGGGGCGCATGCCCCCTGCCCCCCTGGATCTGCCTATGGCTAAAGTCACTTTTCATCACCCCAAGGGATACCCCTATATGGAAATAAGATCAAACATTGTATAGCAGACCAGACCCACCCAACCAAAATTCATAACTAACTCAATAGATGCGTCAAAAGCTTTACTGACCGGGAGCTGGAGGAAGGCATTGAAGTAGTCGAGAAAGAGGTCATCGTAGGCGAGCAGGTCCTCGAGGTTCTCCTCCGTGATCTCTACAGCTGCAACACACAACGGGCAAACTATAATCACCAATATCAAGTCCAACATGAGTTCAACAGTTTGATGGCATATTTAGTATCATTCAATCTATACATGTGGATTTTAACGCATTTACACAGACATTTCACACCGCATCCCCCAATGTTTCTTCAGTGTGTGACGTGAGGACGTATTGACGTAAGTTTGAAAGTAGTATTGATTTATTGGACGTTATTAGTCTTTTTCTAGACAGCAGTAGACGTAGCCTCGGACACACAGGCTGGTTATGATATCCAGCCTGGCAGCTGATGAAAGCAAAGATGGTGCAATGAAAAGGAGAAATTCATCCTTTTAGAAACCATTTTGTACAGGACGATACAAATAGAGAAGTGTTGGGTAAATGAAAGTGTGCCTGAAGCAACACCTAGTCGTCCTTAGACTTCAATACTAGGAAAGGAAATTCTCGCCAACAAAATATCAAGACTTTGTAGTAGACATACCTTTTAAAAAAAGTAGTGTATGTAATGACTTAGTTCACAGTGACGAACATTAATTGTGAAGGAAATGTTGATTATTTTCTGTAATGTGTATGTCTATGTTTGACAAGCAGATACAAGTTATTGGCAATACAAGTGTGTACATGTTATTGTTCAAAATGGTTTTAATGGTACAGTTAAGTTTTAAAGTTGAAGGTAGTGAGAATTTGATCAACTTGTTATTCTCTAATTCATGACATGCTTCTACTTTTAATTAAATTAAGATGTTTTGTTAGTTGAATATGTATTGGCTACGCAAAGGCAAAGTTGCATGACATTTATTCATTGACAGTGTAACTAAATGGATGTAACCAGTGTTTAACATTACATTTGTTCTTTAGAAGAAGGAAAGGATGTTGTATCTAGTAAACGAAATATCTGAGTACGTTATGTGTAGTGGAACCTCCCGGCAGTTGAGCGGAAGTTCTTAAAGTCAGTAATAAAGCGTGCAAGCCATTTACCTTCGAGTTGGTTATAGTAAATACAGCTTAAGTAGAGACACTAGAAACACAACAGTGGTCACGAATTGGTGTAATGATTTATTAACCAAACACTCGCAACTATACTGTTTTAATGAAGCTAGCACTATGGTTATTTTTTATATATATAAGTATTATACCATCTGGTTATTGATTTTAATTTTGCTTGTTGTGCTTAAATGTTTAGATTTACGCACTTTTACATTAGACAACTTTAGCATTTCATGTGTAGAGTTGTGGAATAGCACTCGGCTGACAGCTAGATCAATTAGTGTCAAATTGTTGAGATTTGGCTGCCACCTCCGCCGATTGAGCAGCCAGGGAGTGAGCAATTGAATGATGAGTAGCCGGCTGTTTTGTGAGCAACCTCTAGATTGCTAGCGATGTCTCGTTTGTATATTAGCAATTTGGATTGTTGGTGCTATTTGAATCTTACTCTTTCTATGTATTGGCTTTTTTCTTTTTTTTGTAAACTTCTATCTTCCGTGGATGTAACTTTTGGGTGTGTTTATTTCGATTAGTTGTTGGAGTCTGCTATATATTCTCTTTATATAGATTTAGTTGTTGGATTTTAATTTTCTGTGGTCTTTCTTCTTGTATATCTTGTGGTCTTCTTGTCTTCTTTCATTTGGTCTTCTGTCTTCTATATATCTTCTGTATATTGAGATGTTCAAAATTCGCTTTGCTTGTTGAAAACTCTTGGCTGGAGCTGCTCTCAAGATTCAAGCTTCAATCAATGACATTTTCTACCAGTATTGAATGACGAAATGCCAGGAGCTTTGTGGTATCTTGGCTGTTCAGTTATTCAAGGCAGACTGCCGTGTCTCCCAACATCCCCTTTTTATATCCTCTCCCCGACTCATGGGCCCCCGCGGGGGAGACCCGGTGC
>JAGTTF010005989.1:0-13480 GCA_019095985.1 Streblospio benedicti
CCTGCCACTTTTCTGCTAACCGACGTGATCTGCGGACTACAGTTTTGTCTTGCGTGAAGAGAATTGTAACAGACGAATCCGCCTCGATGTCCTCCACTTCATGAAGATCCAGCTGCGTCCTGTTGGGCAGGTCGTGGAGTCGTCTGGTCAAGTACAAATTGTCTATCCCATCCACAAGCTCTGGCTCCTCTCCGTCTTCATCATCAGAGTCCATGTTACGAATAGCAAACTCCCTTTTGAGTCGCACAACATGCCTGATGGCTTTTTGCGAACCTTCACGGTACAAACTTCCCATCTTGCTCCTGCTCTAATGGTCTACCAATGGCAAACAACTAGCGTCTACCTTCAGGTGAAAGTCTGTATTGGGGATTGGATAATATAGCAGTGGTAGACAAGCTATATGACTTTTAATCTCGGTGAACGCAATTGAATGATCTTTCGTCCATTGACTTTGAGGGGCGTACGACCCCGCTTGCCAGCATCTTTTCCAGCTCCGAATCTACATACTCCCGCTCCTTCATGGGACGTCGGTAGTAGTTCTGCTTGACTGGCGCCGCCTCTTCTGTATCGATCTTGTGAGTGATCAGATCCATATACCCAGGACCTGCATCCGCCCCACAGAAATATCCTCATACTCCATCACCAGAGCTTCCAATTTAGCTTGTTCGCGCGGTGTCAACGTTCCCTCAGATGGGAACATACACTGTAGATATTCCGGAACTTCGTTCTGGGTCTTGGTTGGAGTGGTACCAGGCGGTAGCTCAGCCAAACTTCTTTCTTCTGCAAAGTACACCGCGTCCGGGCGACTGAACATCCTCTCCTTCCAGAATCAGCTGCCTGCTGGTCCACTCTTTCCCATGCCTGGCGCCTACAGCATTCACACTCGCAACTTGTGCGGGTATGTGCCATATACGCAAGTCAGGGGGACTCTCACCCCCTCCCGAAGACTTATTGACTTCCTGTCACGCGCGATCTCTTTGCCCTAGGGCTGGTAACTCTGATCTTGGCCACAATTAATCCTTCTTGAATTTCCCCAAATAGGGTGCTTTGATTCTCCAGAGTGAGAGGAAGTGAGCCATGCTCCCGAATGACTTCTAACAATGGCACCACATAAAGTTCGCCACCCAAAGGAGTGGTTCCCTCCACCAGCACGTCTTGTCCCACTCTGCTAAGATCACGGATCCGGCACAAACACGTTGGACGCCTCTCGGCCTGATCCTAACGGTTTGCACATCCGTACTAAGTCTCCACTGGATACTGTCATCGCCCAGCCGAACGTCACATCCTTGGTCCCAATTCGAATGGTCTTGGCTGCACAACCGATGGTAACACTGTACGATGAGAGCCAATCCATTCCCAGCAAAAGGTCAAGACCCTCTAACTCCCCCACGTGAGTGAGTTGATGAAAGAATCCCTCCCCAAGCTTGAATCTCATCGACACCGCCCCCTTCACCTTCAATGACTCACCGCCCGTAGAGGGAGACCTAGAGCCGGTTGCAGGCCAGGGAGATGTTGCTCACTTTTTTCTATCCGACATCAGAATAAGGCCACCCGTGAAATACAGGCCACTAAGTGGCGTTCTTCCCACTTCAATAGTAACTCTCTGCACACAATAGCGGCCCCTCAGACAGACCCAGCATCTTGTGTATTTCCGCAAATTCTGCATCCACCTCCTGACATTGGTACTCTACCTCCTTGTCGTTGCTTCGGATTGGACCTCCGGTGACCATCAGGGGGCGTGCAACTGTTTTGTCTTTTTGTCCACCACGGTCCCTGTTGCGGCTTTCATCTGTGCCGATCTGTGGATCGAGTGGTGGCGGTGCATGGAATATGTTCTCGCCGACGAGGCGGTAGCCAGGCGATGACGAGATTCCATTCCCCTCCCCTCCAGGCTGTGAGTCTTCTGTCCCACCCTGGCTAGGTTTTACTCCTTTGCTTGGCTGTTGGTTGCCGGGCTACCAAGCCTCCGTCCTGTGTTGTGGGGAATTCTCTCTTCACAAGTCCTTCCTTGCATCCGCTCTGCTTGCACCGGTGTCTCCAGCCTCCGCTGGTGTCAACTTGCTCCCGCTCACTCTGTACGAATGGTGGGCTGACCCTAGTTTAATCCCCATACCGACCCGTTTGCCCTGTCTCCTGTGAGAGGCTCGAAGCCCTGCGGCAGAAACTTGCCTTGTCTCCGTATGGTTTTGGACATCTTCCCCACAGGGTAGAACCTACAGCTCGTCTGCCTCCTGTGGATGTGCGATTTGGTGTGCCCAATCGTATGAACTACAAACCTGCTGGCCAAGACTTGTTCGGCTCCTGTCGCTGTTGCAGCCTGAGCAGATCAGAGGACCACTTGACCATGAGCGGTGGCCTACTGGCCTCATACCGGGCCCTCTCAGGGCCTGGTTGCTGCAACACATCGTCCTGTGTGAGCTTCTGTGCCTCACCTGCTACACGGTACCAAAAAAAAAAGGGGAATTTGCTGCTCAATTACGCCTCGGTCTCATTTCCCGACACGTGTTCTGATTCAAATTTGACTCACCTGTGCAGGCTCGACCAGCTCGGTTTTCTCTGCATGGGGGCTTTGCTGCACTTGCCCCCTAATAGCTTTCTGTGTGTCTGCGCCTCGCGTTCCATAAGCTTTTGTCAGTGTCGGTGTCTGGCCCTCCATTTTTGATTTCCTTTTCCGATGCTTCTGGGCACCAGGTTCGAATATGTCCGGGACTCATTTCCAGCATGCATCCAAAATACTTCTCCCGAGCCCCGTGCCCTCGACCGGTTCCTCCCTGACCCTGCTGTGCCTCCCCTTCTGCGGCCTCGTCTGGGGGCGCTCAGTGGTTTCCCGGGTTCCTCCTCCCTTTTGGGTTTTCATTGGACATTGATTTCTGACTTGGAGCTCTCCATCGCCTCTTGGGCCCAACAACTCCTTCCGCAATGTTCTTAGCTGATGGGTATTTGTGGCTTCTCTGCCCTCGCTCTTGCGCCATAAATGTTTGATACTGCCCCGGATCAGGATCACAAGTCTCTCATCGCACCAGTTCTGTCTGTAGCAGCGACAGTGTTACTCAGGCACGAGCATGATGTCATCGTAAGTCCTCCGTAAGGAGGCTGAATTCAGACCCAGCTCAGTCGCTTCAGTACTGCCGCCTCTCTTCTCTCTCGGTATCCTTCCGTATGCTTTCCTTGCGAGGAACATCAGCTGTGAGATGAAATACCGGACCGGCTCCCTTGTTCCCTTGCTTGCGGGTCAAGTAACTTTTTTTCAGCCAACCACAACTTTCAATTCCACATGGAAGTACGAGTTCAGTGCTGAAAACAAAAGAGTTCCCCCAGTGGCCACGCTGCTCAATGGTGTTAACAGTGCACTCTTTCCAGCGGGTCTGTGTACAACCAGCGCTGCCATTCCCCAGAGGCACACAGTAGTGCAGTAATTTGACCAGCTGTTGTAAGAAGTCGGGGCCATGTTTGCGTGGGATCCGGCTTGTTGAACTTTCCGGCGTTTGATCCGATCCTGAAAGCCTACTGTAGTTGGTATTCGGCCACCACAGTCTTCGTCTTCACGGGCTGTTGCCTACATGTCGCCCCTGCGTTTCGTCGCATCGCGTTAGTCATCTCTTTACTTTGCAGCGGATTTCCCGTTCTGGGCACTGTTTCTCGAAAGGCGGTTCTTGTCTACTGCATCTACAAAAATTTGGTGACTGTAAGCCGACAGCGGCGAGCAAGTTGGCTGGCCTCACTGGAGCTCAATCCCTGCTGTTTTTTCATTAGGCTCTTGACTCCGCTTTCGTCGATTCAACAAGGTTTCCACTCCACTTAAGGTGAGTTGCGTCCTGGTGCTCTCTGGGCTTCCTCGTCGCTATCGCGCATACTTCCCACTGGTGGCTTGGGCCTCGGCATTCTGGCAGTGCATCGCTGCTGTCTGAATGGTGATGTCCGCTAGCCGAGCCCTTAATGCTTTCTCTTCATTTAGTTCTGCCTCAGCCTCTGCTATTCGCCTGGGGAGGGCAATATTGTCTGCTGATGAGGGCTTTGACTGCCGTCTGTCATCTTCTGGTTTGGCCTTCTTGACCGACTTGCTTGGTGGGTCTTGTTTAGGGGTCCAACATCGCTCGTCCTGGGACTTCACGCGGCGCAATGCGTCCACACTCCCTCTTGACTGGTGGCTTGAGCTACGAGCGACGTTCAGACTCGCTTTCGACATGAATTCATCCAACGAGACTTCCCTTGGTCATATTCAGGAATATGTTTCTTTCCCACCCCTCCAAAATCCGGCAGGTGCGTCTGGCAAGTTCTGCTCGTTGACTCGTCCGTTCCTCCTTGATAATTTCCTGAAGAATATCAGACCACTCTGTACGAATCTTTGACGCCTCCTTGATCCTGCCAGTCTTGAGTCAATCACACAACTCTACCCTGTTACTACAGAGCAGATCTGGGTGACCCCTCAGAGCAGTAACCATCGTCACCAAATATGCAACTTACTCCACACCCAAGGTAACCCCGACCGGTTCCCCAATGGAATTGTCGCCAAGGGTGCTCGGTATAACACGTGTTCCGCCTGTTACCCAAAAAGGTCCCTCCGCATCCACCTGACAAAGTAAAGCAATCTTTGCCCTGATAGCAGGAGTTTGACTTGAACCTGCAGGCGGAACCTGTCGCATGTCGGCCGCTCGATCCGCTTTGCCAGATGTCGCCCAGGTGTTAAGACTCACCTACCAGCGCAAAGGGACTTTGTGCTCACTCTGTTTCTTCTGCTGTGTGGGAGTCTCGCGCTTCCCTGCTCGGGCCGTCTTTGAGGAACTATGATTGGGCAATCCCAAATAAACCTTTCATTGACTGCAACAACTGCCCTCCCGGGCTGGTCTTGAGATAAGCACCGCCAAGGCTGCTTCTCTCTGGAGACCTGGGTCACCACATGGCTCCCTTTCTTGCATGTACTTTCTCGTGAGATCTGGTCCAAAGGCACCAATCTGTGAAGAAATTGCCAGTATCCGCCACTGCCTAACCTTGTCCGATCACTGCCTTCCACTTGACAGCCTCGTCCCTGGGGTGACGCGGCAGGCAACGCCACGCACGTCCCGAGGGGTGGTCTTGCCCTTCTCACAAAGATGACTCCTCGTTGTGTACTAATGCTCTCCACGTTCCCCCGGCCTGGGTTCCGATTACCCTGCCAAGGCCGGTGTTCACCCCTGGGTTTCATGAGAGGCCTCCGCACGGGGAGGACTTCATGAGATGCTGATATGCATGTGCTTCAGGCGTCCCCACACACAGCCACGCAGGACCTAGACCGCGAGAGGAAGGAAGGCCACCGGCCAACCTTGAAGAACAAGTGAATGTGGTCCTAATCCAAGGAATAGGTCGACAACCCTACTTGCTGCCAGCCAGCATCCTAGAGAGAACTGCTGTTATTCGGCTCATATCAGTACAAGAGAAAGTACTGTCCCCTTAATCCAGTGGCCATAGTAAAATGAATAACATAAGCCTAACAAGGTGTGTGTAGCCTCGGAAATCTAACCTACTCCAGTGCAACTTATCGTAAGGGGCTTTTTATAGTCTGCCGAATATGAGTTCTGCAATATATATATATATATATGCTTATTAAACAATGACACATGTTATATTAAGGGCATTAATATATATAAATATCACAATGACATTGCCCTACAACATTGTTTCATGCTTGGCAATCATCAGGGGCTCTGAGGTCTAAAATATACTATTTTTATACAGTATATAGTAAAATTGATTAAATACATAAAACAACATGGCTATTTCACCAATGCCTAATACAAAAATCATGAAACATTTATTTATAGAAAAATTTACGAAAAGAATACAGGATACAGTTTCTGAAACCAAAACAGTGCATGAAGTATTATATTAAAATCTAAGAATTTCCTCTTGTGTCTACAAGTACTCTAGCTCAAAACTTTTTATTCAGGGTGGCCATTTCACTGTGATAAATAATACCTGCACAATGCCCCTCCCACGCTATTGCTATTTTGTCTTGCTTTAATGCTACAGTTACATTTTTTAAATTTTTTTGCTATGACATCAAAGTTTGTATAGGTACCTGGACAGGGCAGTTGTCTTTCCCCTTGCAGTTGCCCTTTTTATCCCCGCATTGATCCCTGGGCAAAACAGGCGCAATATGTTCCAGGAAGCTCAGACATCTCGGTTTTGCTTGAACTTCATGACCACATCAATGCCAGCCCAACACGCATCGCACAGTTGACTGCTTTCTTTAAAGGGAGACTGACAAAGACCCAGAACTACATGCCTTCACAGTAATATGATACATGTTGGATGGCCAACACAAAGAATCGAATGCCCAGAGCAACTGAGACAGATAATTGGAACTATAGAGATGAACTAGCAATTGCCGAACATGGAATAATCCTAAAAGGACAAGATTCATTGTTCCAAAAGTCGCTCCAAGATGACGTACTAAAAGCAGCTACATTATGCATCAAGGTGTAGAAAAATGTCGACTGCGGCGCCAAGGCTTCCGTATTTTGGAAGGGGCATTAATGACGATATAGAGCACAGTTAGGCTGTGCCCTACATGTCAAAAGACACCAAAATGCACCAAGTAAAGAGCCTCTCATGCCTATGGATGTACCTCCCCATCAATGGCACACATTGGGGAACCGACCTATTCTACTTGGACGGACAAGATTACCTTCTTGTCACTGATTATTACAGTAAATTTCCGTTGTGAAAACTCACACAGACATCATCCAAGAGACATTATTGCACAGCTCAAGGGGTATATTCGAAGCAAGCATTCCCTAAGAAGCTCATCAGCGATAATGGACCCCAATATGCATCACATGAATTTCAACAATTTGCTACTGAGTGGAAATTTGAACATGTGACCTCGTCTCCTTTATACCCACAGTCAACGGGTTTATCGAGAGGATGGTGCAGACTGTAGAACATACCGTCACCAAAGCAAAAGATGGACTGGGTCGGACCCTCATATGGCAATGCTTTGTCTGCGCACCACACCAATAGCTAAACCACAACACACCTGCACCCTGTGAGCTGCTGAATGGAGTCAAAAGATATCAATCCAATGTACCAGCAGAGTCCTCCGTAAATGCACGGGAACTTGGTTACAACGAAAACTCCACACTTCAAAGCTCGCCAAGACAAATATAAGTCATATTTTGATGCACATTCAAAAGCTCTGCCTCCATTACATGTGCAAGAAGATATGCGTGTGTTTGACCGACACCACGAAAACCTGGAACCCGTAAATTCGGTGGTGGGCTTCGCAGACACTTCAAGATCTGCCTCCATATCACGTTCGTACAGCCAACGGGTCATATAGGAGCAACAGGCGCCACATACGGAAGACAGGTGAGCAGTTTGAACAGTTTGAACAAGGCAACACCACCACTGGCCCACCAGCGGACAATGACATGGAAGACCTGGAACCTGTGACAACGACGGAGTCTGAGACACCTGCTGCTACACCAGATACCACGGCTTCACCAAGGCCACCATTAAGGCGGTCAAGCACGCTAACTAAACCACCGGATCGCCTTGGTTTTTAATATAATCTTAATATAATATTATAAGGAACACTTGAACTGAACAGGGGAGATGTTGTAGATTGTACTCAATAATATTAGTTTACTTTATATTATGTGCCCTCTAATATTCGCTGTGTATAAAGTGTATATATGTTCATAATCTGTATTGTGTATTATATGTTTGTACTGTATCGTTTTCCTATGTATTTTAATGTACTGACAGACTTCATAGAATAAGGACATGAAAACACAACAGTTACCACATCTCCCTTTTGGAGTGCAGGCAAGTCCTGTGCATGCTTGTTATAGTATGCTGCTTGCCTCTTCTGTAACAATTTCAGCTGTTCATTTTCATGCTTTGATGAAGGTGTTTCCTCAAGTAGCCTTGTTGTATCTTTATGTAGACTGTTGTTAGTAGTAGGGATATCCATAGGGTATACAATTTGAGACACTACTACTCACTTTAAACGTAAAACTTGACGTTGCGGTCACTTTCTTCCATCTTCTGTCTGATGGGAATTCCACCTGTCAGACAAGCGCCAATATGAGGTCATCAAGATCCAGAAAGAGTCACTTCTGTTGAAGGTCCCGTGATGGTGAATGCAACGTCAAGTTTTACGTTTAAAGTGAGTAGTAGTGTCTCAAATTGTATACCCTAAAGCCTTGTTGTAGTTGGTTCGATTGTCTTTGTACGGCGTCCTAGTAAGCGCTGTGCAGGGCTTGTGCCGGTTTCAGGGCTTGGGATGTTCCTGATATTTAGAAGGGCCAAATATTGATCTTCACCTGCTCGTTTTGTTTCCCTCAGTATGCGTTTTGCTCGCTTCACTGCCGATTTTGTCTTGCCGTTGATTGGTGGTAATGGGGTGACGATGTCTGGTCACAAATCCCCACTCATCTCTCAATTTGGCAAAAAGATCAGAGGTAAACTGAGGTCCACAATCGGTCATAACTGTGTCTGGGATACCATGACGAGCAAAATGTTCCTTTATTTTGGTTATGGTCGCTTTTGCGCTTGTCGTACGCATATCATCTATTTGGTAAGTAGTCACAGGTGATTAAATAGTCCTAATCATTGCAGTGCATTAGATCAATGCCAACCTTCTGCCATTTGCGTTCTGGTAAATCATTACTCATGAGTGTCTCCTTCATCTTAGACGTTTCATAGGTCTGACACGTCTCACAGGATAGGATCCAGCTTTTTATTTCTGCATTCATTCCCGGCCAATATACACATTCCCTTGCTCTACTCAGACAGCCTTCAATGCCCGAGTGGCCTAGATGAATGTTGTCTTTTATTTCACTCCTAAGGCTTTTAGGAAGCACAAGTCTTTCACCTTTAAGTATGAGACCATCAGTTATAGCTAACTCATCTCTTATTCAAAAGTAGGGTGTTACGTCTGGTTGAAGTTATGATTTTTCTGCTGGCCAAGCCATTTTGAATTACTATTTTGAGGCTTTGTAATGCTGTATACTTTGCATTTTTCACTCTGTATCTTTTGTATGATGTCTTCTTTCATTGGTAAATAAGAGAGAGCATTTATAATTTCGAATTCACAGCCTGAGGAAGTAGCTTGATGAGCGATGTATGCATGGCTCAAAGTTTCAGCTGGAAGCATTTTCTTTCCCAGCATGCAGTTAATCAATGTCGTAGGCCAATGCTCAGAGTAACATTGCTTGTAGCCTTTTCGCGCACGATCCAAAGGCTTGCGAGTGATTGTTTCAAGTGGTCTGTGGTCACTCTGAATGGTAATGCTTCTTCCATATGTGTACTGATGCCATTTTTCTAAAGCAAACACTATGGCTAACATTTCCTTTTCTATTATGGTGTATCGAATCTCCACATCTGTCAGCACTCTGCTGGCATAAGTACACTATTGTATTGTATCAGTTTATTTCGCATAAAAAGCATAGTAATATATCACAGTCCATATCAAAGATTAGTTAAAATTAGTTGTAAAGCATATCTTAAAATAGATGTTTTCGCCAATTTAGAAAATGACTAGAATTAAACTTAAAAAATACACTCTGAACTATATCACGCGCAATAAAATTGTAACAACTAAATATTCTACATCTAAAGTTTCCAATAGCTTTTCTATATAGTACTTTAAAGTGGTCTACACCATTAAACATATAATATTGGGACATGCTAACACCCTTAGGGAACACCAAGGAGATGTCTAAAAAACATTATTATATGCTAGAAGCTTTTTGTTAAAAACATTATCATTAAATACAGTCCAAATTTCATTACCATACATACTACTAATAAAGTCTCAAAAACACATATTTTAACAGTTTCAGAACAGTATCTAAATTTACTAATCAAAATATTGCCTTGTGTATAGATACATTTTGTATGACGTGCTATATCATCGTTACTATCTAGTTGTAAAGTAATAAACACCCCAAGATACTTAACTTTTTCTACAATAGGTACAATCTCACATCCAAGTGACATATTGGTAACATGCAATTTTTACAACTCTTTGTTTTAAAGCAAATGTACTTAGACTTAGTACCATTAAACTTGACAGAGTGTTGCTCAGCAAACACACAACAGATATTCAGTAATTTTTTCAGTGCACTTGGGCACGGATGACAATACACGTATCATCAGCATACATAAGATGATTGCACATTCGACCATTAATTTTTTACAACCAATATTTGACTCATTTAACATAATAGACAGGTCATTCATGTATAAGTTGAACAAAATTGGGGACAAAATTCCCTTTGGATGGACATTCATTAGTTACATTAAAAAGGATTAGATAAGGATGATCCCCATCGAACACAACACTCTTGCTTAGTATACCAGAAAACAATTAGGCATACTATTAAAATTGGAATTTTTCTTTTTAACAATTTTTTAAACTAAGTCAATTGTTCACCCTGTCAAATGCTTTAGACGCATCTAGAAAACATACATAAACTGTGGGATGCTTGTCTTGTAGTAGAGCTGCACCGAGACCATTTTTACTTGCATTGCATTGTATTGTTGGAGACTTGTTATGGTCAAAGTAGGCCAATACCGGTGCCTTGGTGAGGAGTTTTTTTAAGTTTGGCAAAATCATTCTCCTGTGCCTCATTTCAGTGCCATTCTTCATCTTGGTGGGTGAGCTGGGCAATTGGGCGCATCACTGCTGTCAGGTTTGGAACAAATCTTGCTAAGTATGTCACTGTTCCCTTCCGTCGTTCGTGGAAAGGAATCTCCTACAGACCAAATTTGCATTTTTGATTTTTCAATTTGATTTCAATCTCTTCACATCTGATCAATAGATTATGCAGATTCCTGTCATGGTCACTATCACTTGATCCATGTACAATTATGTCATCCGCAACACAATGAACACCATCTAGTCCTTTCAGAGCTTGTTGTAGATTTCACTAGACACTTTCAGTCCAAATGGTAGTGTTGTCCATCGATAGCGAGCAAATGGAATAGCAAATGTTGTTAACAGACTTGAGTCCTTGTCAAGTTTGACGTGTAACTATCAACATGCCTTGAGCACCGAGCCATTCAACATCTTTAGTTTTATGTCGTTAGGTTCGATAATTGCGTTTCCTATAAACTTCTTAGGCAATGTATTTACAGTTGCCCCACAATCATTTTGAAATTGCACAGAGTGTTTGTTCACCATCATTTTGCAGTATACAGGCTTTTTTGTGGCTTCAACATTGTTAATGTCTATAACTGAATTTATACTTTTCATTGAGCTGGAATCTGAGCTATAGTCATTTTCTTCGCCTTGCACGCCGTGTACGCTCCTCTTTTTGCATCGCTCGGATGCTTTAAAGTGGTTCATTTACCACACGCCTCACATTCTTTACCCCCTGCTGGGCATTCCCTTTCTTCATTCTGTGAGTGGGACAGCAGAATTTGCACTTCATAATTTTTCATTTTTTGTTTAGATGTTTTTATTTATAGATGGAGATGGGTGGATGGAAGGAAGGGGTAGGGGAGTGGGACATTTAATCTGCTCAGTGGCCATGGGTAACAGCAGCTGGGGGAGGATATTGGAGGGATCAATCATTGCTCCCATATTTAACATTTAGTGTCTGTGACAGATTAAATACACCTCCATCACTGTCCTCCCATCGTCATATGTCACAGCCATTTACACACTAAATGTACTAAATATGGCAATGATGGATCCCTCTAATCTCCCTCCCCAGCTGCTGTTACCCATGGTTAACACGTGTGGAGCAGATTATATGTCCCACTCATCCCTACCCTTCCTTCCACTGCCACCCATCCCCCTCTTCTCTCCCCAACCCTCTCTACCCCATCTCCATCTAAACAGGTCCATAATTAATGCACACCCTTCCTGCTGCTGCTCTGGATGAAACGGATGAGATCGGGAAGAGATTAAATTCTCCTCCCTTCCCATTCTTTCCCCTGTCCCACATCCCTCACACCAGCTCCCATCATTATACAGGTCTGTGAAAGATTAAATACACCCCCATCACCTTTCTCCCAGTCATATGTCCCGTGACAGCCATACACACACTACATGTATGTGACAATGCTTGATCACCCTAATATCCCTCCATTCATTAAGCGTTCGCTGAGTTGATAATGGCCACCATATATATATAGAATACTAAAACGAATGACTGGCTTTTCCTATTTTTTTTTTTTCCTAATGTACATTTTCAACTGAAGTCTTTTCAAGGAAAGAACATATATTACAGTGATAATATATAAAACGTAAAGTTAATTTACAAATTTAATATATAACATATAGGAAGTTAATATAATAAATATACACTTGATGGTGAACTAGGTTTGTAAACAATGATACACTACTTTAAATATAGTGGATATTAAATATCTAATCATTTTGAAACATAGGGTTATCTTTATCCCACATAAGAATAAAGACATAAATGTACTCTCGAGTCAGTTAAAACCGTGTCCTAATATTGCACTTTAAATTGTTTGTGTTCGTTTTGTGAGGTCCATATCGTTCTGCTTATTTATTATTGCTATTTTAAATTCATAATGCACTTTTGAGAGGAGGAATTTCTTTTTGTGTCTGCACTCAGAGGCAAGTTCATTTTTTGCTGTTCAAAGATGCTAACTGCGGCTTATATATTATTATAAATTTTTCCCTCAGACACAGGTTGCATTTGTTTGTTTCCCCGTCCTGTATGGTTGCGCCTTTTCTATTATTCTTCATGTTATATTGTGTTGTATGCTATTGTCTTTAGTGACCATATGTGTGAGCTGAGCGTTGTGGCATTTCTGTTCTTTGTATTCTTAAAACTGGCTATGTGGTTTCTGTATCTCTATTTGAAAGTGGTGGATGCTAATCCAATGTTTGTTTCTTCTTTGTTGGTGTTTGTTGGTTTGGCAGTGGCCTGATATATAATATATTTTTCAATGCATTTTCCTCCTACTGGGCAATTTGCTTTGTCTCTGCAATTACAGTCTGTTGTTGGGGCTATGCTATCCTCTGTGGGTGCGTTTTGTTCTCTTCATGCTGTTGAATGATATTCTTATTATGTTGTGATATAATACTTTTCAAATTCATCATACAACTATAGCTAACTTTGATTGTATTCTATTTATGATTTTGTGCAGTTTATGGTCAGCTGGGAAACATTTGTCTATTATCTTTAGGAAGCATTTTGTAACATTTGTTTGTACATTTTGGCTAAAAGGTGGTTGAACCAGGTGATCTTTCGTTTTCTTTTTCATGCTATTTGTTGTGCCCATTCTTATATCTTGGTATTCTAAATTATACTTGTATCCACTGACATTCAGGGCCTGCTGGTATTCTGGTGTCGCCTTTGAACACCTGTTCGACCGGTTGAAGTTTATAAAAATATGTAAGCGTAAAAGATCTTAAGAAAAAAATTTCCCCTGGGCAGCCAAAAAAGAAACCTCCTTTAAAAAATTTAAAAAAAATTTTTAAAAAAAGAAACTAGGACTTCCAAAAAACAAA
>JAGTTF010005990.1:0-58046 GCA_019095985.1 Streblospio benedicti
TAAGTACTGACTTTTTTAAGAAATTGTGTCATAAGCAGTACATGTGCATTGGCATGTTTATAAGCAAGTTGTGATATTTCTTAAAATGTTGAAAAATAATCTGTTAGATCATGTAGAATTATATTTTTCGGAAGTGTACAATGATTTAAAGTATTTAAGGTTAGTTATGATTATTTTTAACCTTTACCTTTGAGATGCTGCATCATCGTCAAAGGGATTTGACTTTATCTCAAATTCTTGAGGGACAAGCTCCAGCAACTGCTGGGTTCTTGTATTTAAGACAGGTGGCACCGCCTGTCTTTTTTGTCTGGTTTCTGAACTCTCTTTATTCTTTCTTTGCTTCCATAAGTATCCTCCTCCACAGAGCTTGGGGCTTGGCCAGCTCAATGGGGCCATATTTCTTGCAAAACTGGCCTCTGATGTCTGCCCACGCATTTGCTCTTGCATGCAATGCACCTTCGTCTTTCTTCACCTTCAGTCCTTCGATCACCGCTACGTGTGGTGCCATTAATTCAATTAGCGTTTCTCTGGGATCATTGCCATGGGCGATAAAAGCGAACTTTGCCAGATGAGGCATGGTATCGTGTAATATGCTCCCATCTGTTTGAAGCTCTCAACCAATCAGAATACACCATTTAGGGCTGTGTTACATTAGAGTGGTATAATACAAAATATTCCACTCAAGTGTATTACAAGCCTTTCTAACATTTGAACATTTTAAGTTCATCACTGCAGATTTACTGTTCAATGTGATCTTTCAAATGGAACGCTTCACTGCGGGGAATCCCTACAGATTGTAACATTCGATGCACTTATTTTGTTAATTGAATAAATGGTAAAAGTATTAGAATGATTTTAAAATGCTCACTTATCAAAGGTCATTGCTGATTCATTACAACTACATATCACCACAATTCCTTCCCAGTTCCATTTAAATGACCAATTTGTGGAGGTGAATGTGTTCTATATGGTCAAGGCATTAGACGTTTACAGTTTACAAAAAGTCTTACGGTTGAAATATTTTTTTCATTAATGTGTTGTTTTTAAGTGTTGTTCAGTCTTGAAATTTGTATAAACTTTTTGATGAAAAATGTTGAATGTATGTTGATTTTAAAGCTAATTAGACCACCAAATTTCTATTGGTATAAATAGTTATTAAGGCTGGATGCTATGGAATTCCCTCTTTGACAAATCATTGGGTTGGGTACATTTCAAGAAACCGGGATAGGGAACTGATTAATTATTTATCATAACTCTTTTCTTTTCTTCATTATGACTTTAATCAAGCATTCAGTCTGGAAATTCAATAAATGTACTGATCCTAAAGTACAGGTACTCATATATCATTTACTCATGGAAATATTCCAAAAAATGTCACATGATAAGAAAAGTATGGAGAAAACAATGTCACGGGCAAACTGGCATCATTCTTGTCAGTGCATGAATTTTAGTTGAGATATTTACTATACCAAAAACAGTCACATGAAAAAAGCAGAAAAACAATCATAAAATGCCAAACTTATAATTTAGTACTCAGAAAACACAAATAATTTGTCAATCAAATAGGTAATTCAAATTACACTTTTTTCTTCAAATATAATTACTAAAATGTTGAAATTTGGTCTGATTTTATTTTACAAGACACTTGGAAAATTTTACAGGTATCTTTATATTTAAATGTTCTTTCCATTAAACTTTTACAACTTCAATAAATATATATTGAGCTATAGTATATCTTCATTATGTTAATCTTAGGACCTTTATCTACAAAACATTTTGGATTATCATCATATGATACAAATATTAATACTTAATTAAAAAATATAAATTCAATAATTACACAAATATTACCAAAAGGCAATCATGGAGTAATTATAAGATGATTTTAATACAACAGACCGTAATTGTACAGTTGTAAAACCTTTCATGTTTCCAAAATTTAGAATTTTTATAGCAAAATGAATGAATGACAAAAGTTTTGTGTTGACTAACATTTCTACCGTATTATACCAGCTAATACAGTATGATTTTTGCACTTTATAGTGAGGAGTTTTTTCATAGGCTCACTGTGTAGTGAGTTATCAAGGTTTTAGAGTATTAAAACTTTAACAGTAAAATTTCCATGGTTCAGATTCATACAAGTTCATCTCAGTCATTAAGGTAACTTCTCAAATGCAGGTTTCAATTCATTAAGGATACATGGAATTTCAAACATATGGGCATCATGAGTTTATGTGACAGGCCGTAAAATGTGGAGTAATATATGTGCTAAACACCATTTAACCATGATATAGAAAGACGTTGGATAGACTGTTGTCACTTAGGATCATGTCTGGGTTATCTATAAATAGATTATCAAAGCTGGACGATATAATGAACCTAATCCTAGCTCTAAAGCTCTCGGCACTATAGTCTTCTATACAAGATCTTGTAGAGCTGCAGAGTCCTTTTCCTTGTACAAGCTAAATTTCTTGCATCTTTCCATTTTCCTTGAACCTTTTACATGTTCCTTGATTTCAACAGTTTTCCTCGAACAGTTTACGTGTACCTTGGTTTCAACCTTGTCACAGAAGAAACATTTCATAGGGAAAAGGGGACAAGAACTAGCAATGCGCACCAGTGCGCGGATCTCTAGTTCTTGTTGAGCCATTATGTGGGCACTCTTTTAATCGTTCTTGATGACTAATGAATTGTAGGTAACATTTTTTGTGGTATCCAGTTTTTTCTGAATCCAAGCCCTCAAGCCTATAGTATGTGGAATTTGGTCACATACATTTGCCATACGACATGGGGAGTCTTTGGGTTGAAGCATCCTTTTGTCTCTAATTGTTTGCAGTTGGAAACATTTCTCTGTCGGTGACATCTTAGCTTTAGATAAAGAAATAAAATCCCCATGCTGAATATCATTTCTATATAGAATACAAATATACTTCTCTTTGGGTTTCGCTGAACATTTTCGGTTCTACGTAATGTTTTTTTGACATTTTTATCAGCTCGCAACTTTCAAAATGTAAACACTCGCAATTGTTGGTATGGCTCATCACCAGTTTGAAAAAATACACGTTAATATTTTAATAGTCACTTTTCACCCAATTTGTCTAAATGCATAAATGCATAAATGTAACAATCCTAACATTAGCATTATCTTGTGCTTTTTTAAATATGATATTGTATTGCCTTGTTCCAAAATTAAAAGAAAATTACTTAAATGCAATGATAATCTTTGGAAATGTAAAAAATAAACTTTGAAAATGTAAACATGTTTTTTTTTAAAGTGAGTGTTTATAGATTGTATTTCTTATTAACATTCTAACATACAACATGGATGGCAAAATGGCCACCAAGACAAACTCTGAAAATGTTAGTCTACAATTAACAATTATACTTTGTCCGTAGTATCTATGGAGTCTGATGTTTCTGTGTGCTCAACAAATGTTAAGCCCTTATAATGTCCACATCCACAAAGTCCATTCTATCATTCCGTGCATAAATCACTGCCAATAACCTACGTTGATTGGTCGAGAGGCTTTCTCAATTGTACGATTTACCCTTTGCTTTTTTTTGCTTTTTTTTACAATATACTACTGCTTTTACTAGATAGATAGATTTATTTTATTATAGTGTCATGTGTTAAAATACATATAACATTCCTATGAACAAATTAATATTAAAACACCCAACCACTAGGGTTTATAAGACACTTTACATATATTATCATTAAAATTAAAATCATCTTGTTACAAAGTTAAAATACAATTTATAAAGTATGTAGCATGTGGTATTAAAACATTCAACTAAGTTTGTTAAAGTATTTTTACAGAAGCACAATTTAATAACCCACAATACGGTACACGATGGTATTTGATTAAAACCATTACAGTTAGCAAAAATCATCTAAAACTTACTAATTTGTATCTCATTTCAATGTTAGCATCAAATTGTGAAATATCCATTTCATATTCAGGGTAGTGAACCCAATAACTTTCATTTAAAAATAAAAAACAGAGTTTTCTGAGGTAGACTAAGCAATATTCTACACAACTTGTTAAAGGAAGCATAATTCCCAAGAATTAGAAAAATCATCTAATTACTAATTTGCTTTTTTCGAATGTTACCATATCATATTGCCGTCCAATAACTCTGCAAAAACAATACAATAAATGAGGAAGCATATGTATTATAACCATTATTGTAACACTAACTGCATACCATATTTCTCCATACAGGTGATAACTATAGCAGTGTGATTTAAAGAAAAAGCACACTGTTCATGCCGTTATGCTGCTGTGTTTTAATAAGTATGCAGCATGAGTGCTAGTACATTTTATCACATGGTTTTCTAGGATATAAGAAAATTGTTGTTACATTGCCAGTGTCTCACTGTGAATGCACCACCAATTACTTTTACTCATCCACATAATAAAAAACCATGCCATAACTAGTGCCATAACGCATAAATAGTTCTACTTACATTTGCTGAATATCCTGGTGCGAAACTAAAATAAATTTGTCTACATGTAAATTTTAAAAATCTCTCAATTTGTGGCTCTTTTTCGCCAATGTTATTTGAGATACAATGAGGCTGTATAGCACAAAACACTTACAACCAGTAATTATTTACAAAACCTTGTGCACAGAATTCTTACCATTTTCATTACAATATTTACAATATTTACGTGTGCTTCAGAATTGGTTAAAATGGCTGTTGTTGCAGCGCATTTAACAATGAAGAAATTTGTCCATTGCATTACTAGCAGACCTGATAATTAACTACCATTTTTCCCTGTGCATACATAATGAAATGTGGATACATTCCAAATGCAACGATAGTGCCTATTTAAAAACAAAACAAAAAATCGATGGACTCTTACTTTACTTATTGATTATTACACGTACGGTAGTCTTTTTCCCATACAAAATTGAACAAGGAAGTGAGTTATTGTAATAAGTTTTCTATGCACGGGGACATGGTATGGCAATTCTAAAATAAAATTTACATTTTCCATCATCATGGTGCTTTGTAAGAAGCTATGTTCTTCTAATAAAAAAGAAACTGGACAAATAGCTTTACACACTCGTCAAATCTGACTTGACATATATTGCAAAATTGACAACACATGCTTCACTATCCAAAGTAGATTCAGGCTTTTTAAAACAAAGAAAATATTACAGATATATTTGGTGCTTGTACATAAATATACAAAATATGCTTTGATTGTTCTACAGTAATATGCACAAGTTTCTTATATACACTCACAATAGGTCAGCTCTCATCCTTTTCCTATTACCAGACACTCTTACCAATTTAAAAAAAGGCGATCACAAAACTGGGATATTATACTTCATTTGACCCTGGTTTTTCCACTCCACAAGCTTTTACTTGAATATTTTAGCAAGAAACTTCCTTAATTTCACATGTACAATATCATATATCCTATATTCAACAAATTAAACTAGATCAGAAGTGTTCAAAGAACACGGCGTCGCTACAACAACGTTGCCTTATGAGCAATTAAGATTTATACTGAAATGATGTATACTTTACTGTTAATTAAGTTCAACTGTTAAAAGTTGACTAAAATGTTATGGAAACATCGATTAAAAAACACACTAATGTAATCAGCCACAAATAATATTATAGTGCTTGTATTGTGCAAGAGTGTGTGACTCTACGAGAGTTTTTTTTGTGAGTAATATTTTTGTATTATTATATTTGATAATTCATTTTGATAGAATGATGTAAAATGTTATAACACAATGAGTATCTAATTCTTATATATATTTCCAATGGTGCTTTTTCTGCGAAGCAACTGGTAATAGTACAGAAGAACCACGTTTTCAAGACAAATGCAGAAGAAACACTAAATTAAAGAAAAAAAGCCTCTTGTAGAGGATGAGAAAAACCTATATCATCTAATTTAAACTCCTTAGGCCTTGACAGTCATAGAGCACATTATGTTTGAAATCTAAAATAAAAAATCGTGCTTAATTTTAAGGCAATACTAGCACAGTATTCATAAATTGTAAAATTCATTAATTATTTGGGCATCTAGATAAGTATATACAAATTATTTTCTATAAATTGAGTATATTAAGTATAATGATTTAGGTGGATTTATTGAATATACACAAATTTCACATGGTTATTGTATAGCAATATAGATACTGCATACACACATATTAACTCTGATCTGAATCCAATAACACGAACTTCAGTGCAGTAACCAACTACAAAATACAACCCTCTTCAATGGACGCTCAAGACCTCTTTTGTTTAATCTCCAAATACATTTCATAAAACAACAGATCTTTGGGGATTTTTGTACACAAATTTGTAAAATGTTAACAGCAGAAAAACTCTGATTAAAACTGTGAAGCAACTGGTAATAGTACAGAAGAACCACTTTTTCAAGACAAATACAGAAGAACCACTAAATTAAAGAAAAAAAGCCTCTCCTATAGAATTTGAGTGTGCTGTATTGATTTTTTTTTTAATTTGCAGCATGTATATATATTGATTTTATCATGTTGTACAAAGACTTTGATGCTGGGTCTTGAGCATTACAAACTATCTCTGGCTGGGTTGAATATTGAATTTTTCTTGCTGGCTAATTGCATTGGATATGAGTAAAATGTCATAAATGGCCTTCTAGAAAGCACAATTTAATTGGAAGAGTGCCCAAAATCGAATCACTTTGGTGTCGTCTCATACCTCATAGTTGTGTAAAGTTTGAACGAAATCGGGTGAACCGTAAAAGCTCTAGCTTGTCTGGAGACAAACATACATACATACATACATAGTTACAAACAAACGAAACACAAGGCTTTCACTTCAGCAGCTGAAACAATGCAAAAAAGCCCTTACCCTTTGCTAATGATTGACTGCACGTTGCTAAGGGCTTATGGTGATTTACTGCATGTGCGGAAACAGCACAGTCTAAATTAGACTAGTTACGTCACATTATTATACATTGGTATTTGGATCTTTGATAAGGAGTATATGTACTCGAAATTTAAATAAAAAAAATTTCTTTTGATAGTTTGTGTTTGGATATAATAGCAATAATTAGAAACAAGAAGAAGTTATCTATACAGCTGCTGACGTTGCATGGTCAAACTGGCATTAAGACTGTTATAATATGATTTATTTTAAGATAAAAACGAATCAGACACTCGTTTAGTGTGGATTTTAGTCATGATAGAATGGTATTTGACCACTCGATTGTTGTGTCAATCAGGAAATTGAGCATGCTGACTTGTGATTTACCCTCACTTTGTTCAGGTAAATCAGACGTCAGCATGCTCAATTTTCCGATTGACACTCCAATCTTGTGATCAAATCATACATTTTTCTTGCATGTGAAAGACATTCGTTCACACTTTCCCCCAAAAAATCCCCCCATGGATCATCTAAAGAAACAATTGCGGTGCTGCTAACTCCCCAATTAGCCTGGGCGCGGAGTCGGCTCTTAGCGTCCATTTTCAAATCGGCTATGTCCGAAAAATCAGGCGCAATATTCCTGATTTAACCCTTTCATTGTGGGTCCGCACCCCGGCGTCCTTCGGGTATTTCGAGGCGCCTTGCATTGTCGACATGGCTCCGTTTTGCACTCCGCGTCCAGCTCCGCGTGCATGTCAAGCTCCGCGAGACACTACTTCTTTAGAGAAGTGTTTTTTCACGCCACGTCCATCACTCCGCACCTATGGATTGGTATAGACTAAATTCTCTTTGATCTTTGCAACATACAGTCAACGCCATGTGACTACGAGAAACATCGTTACACGTCGCCACAGACATCGTGAGGTGCCGTGACACACTCCGCCTTGGACATCGCCTAGCGCCTTCGTGAAGCTACGAGCGGCAGGGGGCCGGACGCAGTGTTTCACAGTCAGGCCGCAGCATGTCATTTTTCACTCCCGCGGCTTGAGATTTGATGAGGCACCACATTTTTACAAATATCCCTCTAAAGCTGCGAGAGAACAGGCCCACGCTGCGCCTAGTCTAATTGGGGGGGAAGGGTCAACTCCATTTTGGTAGGTTTCAAAATCTCTTTTCCATTGGAAGACTTTGTTCTGTACCAACTCCACTGTGTTGGGTCTAGATTATTACCACACAAAAGATTGCACTTGGTGGTAAACTCTTGAATATGTAATCTTATAGCATCGTTTGTTGGTGGTAGCTGTTCTGGTGGTAAATGTGTTGAATGTGATTACATTTTTTCTCTGATCTTTACCATCCAAGACAAATAAAAACACAGAGGAACATAAGTTACATATATATGTGGTTCATCATATTATAATGGATTTTTGAAAGCTTGCAAGGAGGCAAATCTCCATGATTTGGTCATCAGCTTGACAAAGGAGGCGGTTTGCACCTTGTACAGATTTGAATAGTTGTGGTCCGAAGACCACTCTATACAAATATGAATTGGCGAATCGATATGTGAAAGCAGGGCCGTAGCTACATATGAGGCAGGGGAGGCAACTGCCTCCTCTGTTTTTGAAGATCACTCTCAAAAAGTGTCTAAATTCAAAACTTTTCTTGGGAGGGAGGGGAGGGGAGGGCATGCCCTCGAACCCCCCTAGCCTACGGTGCTTGTCTGCACCCGCGCCCAATATATTGCCTCCTCCGTTTTGCAATCCTGGCTATGGCCCTGGAAAGGTTAACAGAAATACCTGGAAAGTTCAAAAGAATGTATAGTATCAGAATCTAGCAAACTTATAGCTCGTTGAGAATAGAAATTATTCTTTGCCAGAAAAAACGCAATTGTAATCTCCTATCAATGTTGGATAGAATCCCTTCAAACTGAGCTTGTGGCAAACTGCGTACAAATAGTCCAGGAGGTGGGAATTTTCATTGGATTATAATTGGAAAGCAACAGCTCTCTCATCCCAAGGATTCATATTTACATGATTTTAAACCTACAATTTCTCATTCACCTTAAAGTTAACTGTCCTACCAATTATTCATCTTAATTTTCAAATTTTTCACAGTGGCCTGAAGTTCGTCTGGATTTGTCATTTAATTTTACATTGCTTATATATTCCGGCTAATGATGGTGATGATATCTATGTTTTTTGTTTCTTAGATGCCAGTGATGATGTGCAGCCAATGTGTTGTCTTCCTGTGTATTGTGGGCCAAGTATTGTAGAAGGGCATGGTTGCAGCTGTTGTTGTTTTTGGTATTTGTTATGTTTTAGTGATAGTTTTTTTTTCTTGACAAAGTGGATGCCTGGGATGATTCTGAAGATTGTAATGAATGAACACTTATTAGGCGAGCATGATTTCTTTCAAAGGGCCCTTATTTAGTGAGTTTAATCAACCGGCTTCGCAAAAATGTATCGCATATACCAAAATGTTTGCTGGAGTCTCAGGATCAATCTCAGCCCCTGTTGTACTAAATTTCTTCTGTGTGAAAGTAGAAAAAATGGCCTTAATGTGGACCTACTTCAAAAACCCAAACAGATTCTGCAAATAAGTCTTATAGTACCCATACTACAAAGTCACCCTATGAAATATAAACTACTTCAAATGAAACCTATTATTCACAGGGCATAAAGCGCAACTACTTGGCTACTCAGAACTGCAAACAAAATTATTTTACCTCTATTATTTTTCTCTCAGGAGCACACCTCGTAATGTACATAATCTTGGACTTGGTCACACTTTGTTTCAGAAGAAAAATTATATATACTTTTCTATACTAATGCTGTTACAATGTAAGATGAGTATTTCAACCATTAAGGAATAACAACATTCAATTAGGAAACTAATGAGCCATACTGGGTGCTTTTTATTTTCATATTTAAGAATTTTATGAGCATATCACTAACCGTTCCCCCAAGTGTCATTTCATGCCAAATATTACCCAACATGCGCTGATATTCTGTACCATTTTAAAAAGATCTTTTATTAGTGATATAATGTCATGATTTCTAGGGTAGTTTTGCATGCTGAACCCCTTATGCTGCTGCAAACTATAGCAAACTTTGCATTTTAAGTGCCTAAATCAGTTTTTAACATACGTATCCCATCATTTCGATACTAATAATTCAGAATGTATGTGGTAATTACTACTTAATTGTACAGTATTTTAATAATACTTAAAATAAAGATTTTCAGTCATAGTAGAGTATGATAGTAATCTGATATTACAAACAAATGCAAGTTTTAGCCATCACAAAGATATTTGTTGAACATATATATGTATTACTGTTAACTTTACAAAAAAAATACATAGAGTTAGTAATAAGTCACCCTACCACTCACAGTTCAACACACACACTGACGTTGCGGCTTCCATCACGGAGCCTTTGACCAAAGTGACAAATCTGGTGTAGTGATGTCACATTGGCGCGAATTTGATGTCCGCCAGGTGGAGTTCCTGGCAGAAAGCAGATGGAGGACGTTCGGGGGGATGCTCTTGCCCTGGGTTGAGCTTTGGAAGGTGCTGGTGGATCTTCATGGTTCTGGATGGATCTTCAAGGCTTCTTTGGCAGTGTCACCGTGGAATCTGTGTCCTGAGTTAGCCGTGTGGATTAGCATGGCAGACTGAGTGCTCTGAGGGTCCATATGCTCCTTGAGTCTTGTTTCTAGATTCCTGCCAGTCTCTCCAATGTATGACTCTTCACAGGAGGGGCATTTGATATCGTATATCACGCCGCACAGTTTCTTTGGGTCATTTTTATCCTTAGGCCTGACAATGAGTATTGAGAGTATTAGAGTAAAAAGATTACAATTTGTCTTTTTAAAATCCAGTTACATGTAAATAAGAATGCTAAGACTGAACCTTTTTAACACAACATCTAGAATGTAAAAGTCTTGAGAATACATACACACAATGCTTAATTAATACCTCAATACTTTTTATAGCACCTCTTTCATCACAGCTTCCCTTATATTAAGCCAACAATGTATTATTAATTATTTGCACAGGATAGAAGATATGTACTTCTATTCTTCCTCAAAAGTTTACACCTATGTAAAGTCATTGTGACTCTCGTCAGTTTCTTTGCAAAGACATTCTTCTGCGCACACCCATCCATTTTTGGTGCAAGTGCAATTACTTGGACAGGGGGGATCTCTCTCTTCATAAACACAGTATAATGCAATTCTGATGCAGTGGGCCCATCAAAGAGCTTTGGTTTTCCATAAATTTACTTTGTACCAACCATTTTCATCAGCAGAAGGTACTTTTGGCTTAGCCTCATGTGAAAACAGCCATATCTTAAGTTGATAACAAGCACTGTTTACATGTTCTTCTAAACTAGGTTCAGGTAGAGGTATTCTTTGTAGTCTTTTTGGTACACAATGTCTCTACTGCCTTCCACACTTTTGTTTTACCTACATGTACTCCATAGAATGACGAGGTGGTATCACAGTTAGTTAAAGCATGAATTGCAGATAGTGGTTCAGCTGCACCTTTATCTATATTTATATAGATATCATTTACAGGAAGAAGAGTCCTTAGATCTGCATGTGGTTGTCACTTTCACCTTTTCAATCCATAATTAATCATTCTATCATTCTGTGCATCCCACGCTAATTAGTCTAAACTCCTCAAATATCAATACAGTCCACAAGGCGTGTTCCGTGTAGCTTTAGACTAACGCCGTAAGTGGTCTCTCGAAAAACAAACGAAATTGACTGGCAATGAGAATGTTATAATATGATTTATTTTAAAATAAAATGGATTTTAGTCATGATAGAATGGTGATTGACCACTCGATATGTACGCTCAATCGCAAAATTGAGCATGCTCAATTTTGCGATTGACAGGCTTCCTACAATGGCCTGTAGCTTTGAAACGTAGTGAATGGTAAGGACAAATACATATGTACCTGATGACTTGATTGTCATGCTTCCTTTTATTTCACCTGTGACAAATACTTTATCAGGCTCTGATGCATGGGATATCATTGCCTCTTGATAGTTACATAGTAACTCAGCAACTGTTAATGACATTGTGATTATATGCACACCATTCCTTCACCATTAATTTTTTTAGGTATTGTACTTTTTCTGACAGTTCATTAATTATTGGTGTATTAGTTCTGTATTCTGTATCGGCCATTGCTGCTAAATCTCTTATGTTGCCAGATGTAGGGAAGCCTTTTTTGCTCAATAGTCTTTAAGTGCATCAACAGTCCATAGAAGGAATCTATCAAACGAATAATCTTCTCTCTCTCTAATATCCACAATAATTTATATATGGAAAGAAAAGAATGATATAATGTATACTAGCTTACACTCATAGGGCCGAAATACCAATAATGAACTATCAAGTCACATGCTCTATTTTTGAAGCAAAGTAAATACAAAGGAGGAAGTAAACTTATTCTTAATTTACTTTTTGCTCTTTGTACTTTTTGATTCTGCTACTGTTATGGGTAGGTGCATGTACACATCATAACATTCTTTACTCATTACTGACAATAATGTTGCTACAATCACCTCATCATCTTTAGACTTCAAGTCCGTTGTTATTACATAATCGTTAAAAGTGTCCTGAAAATGCCTCCAGTTTTGAGGCACATCTTCAGCCGTGTCCATTTTGGGCGGTGGTGGAATACTATTCTGTACCATGACTTTTTCTTCATTTTTCCAGTCTTTTCACTATGTGTATTATGCTTCTACAATGTTGTCTTCAATGCATTTCAGATCCCACTTTCAGGCACCATGTTTTATAGTTTGTATTTAAAGAAAACAATGGAGCCAGCTTGCATTAAACGTCTGTCATGTCATCAAGATCACATCGTATATACATCTAAATTATAAGCATTGGTAGCGACATGAAATACTAGTATATGTATAAAATACAGTACTCTTGTGGACGCCACAGTTTGTAGTCTGCAACCCACAACAATGAAAGTCTCGCCAAAATGACAGGTATTGGTATTCTTGTATAATATCTTGAATGATCATGAATGAAGGAACCCAGGATGCTAGAAGTTTACACATGATTACTGTATGATTTATTTTGCAAAATGTACAACGCTGAAGCTATTACTTGGCGAGTGTGTCTTGTGCGTGTAACATTGAAGCAGAGAGGACCCGCTTTGCAACTCTAGGAATGGGAATCTCTCCTGATATCATGGGTACTACCCAGCCACTGCCTTGTAGCCAAATAATCATCCTCTGTAAGCAATCCTGCAAGGAGAATCACAAACAATTTTGCTCACTAATGATTTGGAATTTTGCCATGTAAAATAAGAAGGGTATATTGCATTGTCATATTGAACAATCACGTGTTTGCCAAGAACATTTTCTGAAACATCTAAAGAAAAACCACTTAAAAGGGCCACAAAATGATTTGGCACAAAGTAATAATCATCATTCATTTCCCTTGCACGGGAAGATGTCCACATGATATGTGCTAATTTCTTCTCATCAGTTTCTTCACTAAGGATGACTCTATGTAAATCCTTTCTTACATTAGGATTTCCCTTGTCCGGGTAAACAGAGATCAGTTTGTTGCCATATGCCCATGTACTCGTCTTCCCTCCTGACACTAATTACCTCATTGCAATAAATTTGATTGATTTTTTATTATGAAGCTTTAAGTTAGAGGGGAGCTCTGAGCCTCACCAGAGTACATGGAGTATTTTCTCAGCATATTCTTCACATTTTGGTTGCCTTGAAGTTCTGGTATAAGAAATTCAGGAGTCAAGAACAATTTTGCTTATGACAGTTCCATCACTATTCGGCAACGCATTTTACATGGAAGTTTGGATGACCAAATGCTGGCATGCTAGCACTATCATATGGGGTAAACAATCTCCATCTGCACTAATTTGGACTGGTAGCATGATGTTTTTATTTGAGACTGGAAGATCCGGCAACAAATCCAAACCATCAAGATCATTGTCCCAGGAACAGAAACCAGAGTGTACATGGAGAGGTACTTGCAAAGAGTGTGTGATACTTTTGTGACCTGATAGAGTTGTACTACTGTTTGAGGTTTCAATACTTCAAACATATTAAAAGCATCTGGAATGTCTGTTCCTCTGAGAACACAGCGATCACTGCTCATACTCCATCTGGTGTACCTTTTCCAGTGCCCTGCTTCAGAGAAGTTCCAAGTCCCCAGTTTAATGTTCCTTCTACTGAGCATAGCTTCACAGGGTGAGACTCATAGTATGTATTCAAGGCTGGACTCTGTGTTTTCTTGACACGACTTACAACTGGTGTATCAAAAAGCGCATCTTCGTCATTTTAAATTTTGGCGGCCATCTTGATTTGTTCATATTGATAGAAAGTTGATGCACATTGCAATATCAATGCAAAATTGTAGAGTACTAGTAATTGATATATTTCAATTAGAACATCTGTAGCCATCCATTTCCTTAATATGTTGGTTGCCATGGTAATATGCTAATTATCTGAGTAAAGCTGCCACATTGACACTTCTATCATACCTTAAAATGAAGCTGAGATTCATAGCTATAAAATGATTTATGATAGTACTTGCCCCACCATATGATACCGATGTCTTAAATTTAGCCTGGCTCATGGTCTAATTTGAAGGTCTGCATAGAGCAATGTTCAATGTTCAATGGTTTTTGAAATTCCCGCTTTCGTAGCGGCACCCCTATCACTCTGCGAGGGTTAGGCAGCTGCGTTGACATGTCACATTGCGTTGTAGTAGTAGCAGGCGGTAGTGGTGTAGAGCGTAACATAACCTTCTTGTGGCTTCTTCCACTATATGTAAGTCACCCTGTATATGGTAGACTTTATAATGGTATCAACTGTGAATTAGTTATTTTATTTGATAAATTAGTTGATATTTTAACATATCTCACAAAATACATCAAAGTCTGCATACATTTCACACAACTGCTTTCTTCCAATGATATAATTAAAACAAATAGTAGTCTTTTAAATCTTCATTAATATATGTCTATTTAATTCAAAATTGACGAGTATATTTTTGTATAAAATCATTATCATCAAATGTAACTATAGAGCTCAATCATCCTCATGGCACGGTAACGCATTAGAATGGCACGTTTAGTAGGCAATCTGCTTCTAGGTAGAATATCCATAGCAGGACCAACAGCTTGGTCTCATTCACAGCTCATTGCACTTGTACAAACTTGTATAGGGTGCTTCTTGTCTGGACTGTATCTTGGTGAGAGTATTTCCACTAAATGGATTGCTTGATTCAGGTATCTTTGGAGGCCTGCCCTGGGAGTGCTTTTGGGGAAGTGTATGTATCAACGTAAGTCCAGACTTTTTTCGTCAACTATTTTTATTACCTGGCATCTTGATGTATTTGTGTTAAATTCATGTAAGCCCATCACATTTTTCACTAATCCATATTTAATATGTTTGAAGTTGGCAAAATTTTAATAGGAAGAGTTATTGTCCTGATTATAATTTCAAGTTTTACCAATTTCTTAACTTTAATGAGATCTCTTTGAAGGAATTAATTTTCGTGCAGAATGAAATTGGTTAATTGATTGTGACATGTGAATTCATGCACATGTCACTCATCACCAGGAAACAGAAAATGCACATAATTCATCCATAACAGATACCATTTTAGACAAAATCGCTATTTTCCTGGAGGCCTGGGCCCTGGCAGGCTGGTGGGGTCATAAGCCCCCAAATCCCATGAAGAGTTGATTATAGAACATAAATATATTTATAAAGTTTGTTCAGCACCTGTCTGCACATAATAAAACCATACTGAAGTCTCTACAACAAAGTTGAATATTTTCATATTATATATAGGCACCCTCCCAGGTCCAAGGGGGTAAATTTTCAATTGACCATATGGGACTTAAAAAATGGCCCAAAAAATCTGGAAAAAAATCAGCAAACTTATGATTCAGAGAGTCAACTATAGTGAAATGTGCTAAAGCCTATTAAAAGATGTTATTTTGGACCACCCTAACCAAGGTGGATGTATGTTTTTAAAGAGGTGCAGTTTTTTAAAAGAGGCTTTTATGAACCCACTTCAGAATTGCTTGTCGAAAAACAATTTTTTGTTTACAGGTTGCATACACCAACTACTTGGCTAAATATACCAGCTATAATGATTGCCCTAGCTCTTTTAGTTGTCACATAGTTTCACGTAGATTAGGTCATTTTGTCAAAAATGTCACTTTGGTTTGGAGAAAAAATCGCCTAGACATGAGTTTAATGAGTTTAAATGATTTAGTACCCTTGATTACTTACCTACCTTTTTTGTGAAAACTGTTTTCCGCTAAGAATCTTTCTACAGTTTTCTATGGGACATTTCCAGATATTTTGTTCTAGCTAACCTTTTAATATTTCTTCTTCATTCATAGCTGACTTATCCAAATATATTAAGTACTGATTGATTTGAAAATCATAGCAGCACAATCTTGCTCATTTCATGGTTTATATTAAAAATAGATGTCTGCGCCAGCACTTTGACATGTATTAACAGTTTTTCACTTGTTATTCTGTGGTCGTATCCTCATAAAAATTACTTATACATAAATGAAACAAAACAAGTCTTTGATAGTGTCCAGTGCACGAGAATTGCAGCATTCTTGTGAGGTACTAAAACACCCATTAGGGCAGTTCTCCTTTAGTGCTTGTTGGAAGCAGTAAGGCTGTCAACATATTCTCTCTGAGAATAGCAATGTCTTCTTACTGTAACCTACAGAGGATACCGATGGTTACCTCTCTCATCATGGACCTGGCCCCATGTTGCGCTGCGTAGGAGACGCCTGAAACAGTGCGTGTCAGCACCTGTGCGAAGTCCTCCACAGGGTGGCCGTTCATGAAACCCAGGGTGCCACTAGTGGCCTACTGACGCCCGAGTTCCAGGGCAGGATAATGTTCATGGATAGCCTAAAACACGAGAAGCAGAGTCACTGGGCATGAGGTGGCAGGCACTCATCGTCACACGTGTTCACGTGGCTCCGGGGACGTGGATCGAACCTTCTGCCAGGAGGCCCGCAGTATCCACAAACCTGAACAAGCGTAGGTCTACTAGGTAGACCGGAGATACGGAGATCTACTGTACTATATATGGTAATAGTTTATTATATCAATGCCCCCATCTCTTTGGCCAACTTTTACAGTGATATGACTAAAAAATAATATTAGATCTCTACTTATATGCTTTACTTTCTAGCAGACATTGTATTTATTTGCATACATGTCTTGAAATGATGACAGTGAATAGAATGCAGAGCCAGAGACTGATTTTATGAGATAATATTATTTATTTTAAGTAAACTTACCTAAACTATGCAGTGTATGAGACAGTTAAACTGCAAAATGTTGAAAATACCACTTTAAAGTTTAGAAACAATATGAATAATGAATTATTGAGCTTATTAAAATAATCTAAGCCTAGATACAATTGTATGATGCTTCACAGCAAAAATTGCACTGTAAGTGGAAGGGCTTGTGTCACAAACAATAAGTTTGTGTGCATTCAATGGTAAAATTTGATTCAATTCCTTTGATAATATAGCAGACTTCACATATTTAATTTTCATATTTTGTCTGACGCCTGAAAATATGTGTCAAAAGCAATATGATATAAGAAACTCACTATCAGAATATTCAATATTATAAATAAACTTTACTATGAATATTTCCTTTTAATCTTTTTATGCAAATTACTTTTTGTTGAATTAATACTTGGTCAAAGTCCATTCCTCAGTACCAATTGAGCTGTGATTACATTTCTTGCATTAAGGTAATCGGCCTTCAGAACACATTTGTTCTCGACCACTTTCAGGGCACTGTTTGTAATGGAAGAACACATTTTGTTCACTTAGCTGATGTATGGTCTCTACAATGTTATTCCATTGTCAAAAATGTATAGATCTTTTGGGGAAAAAAAAACTCATATAACACAATCAATTTAAACACTTTACATGTTTTACAAGGGTTTTCCAATCTTAAGGTACAATTTTTCCAGGGCTAAGCCATTAAGAGGGTGTCACTCCTGCCTTTCTATGTTGTCACATCAGGTTCACCGGCAACAATGCAGAATACAATGTCAGGTTCAAACAGGCAGTGTGATTTTTTAAAAATAAAATGATGCATCATCTCTATCTGCTCGCTTCACCAGTTGTTTTCTTCTGTTTACTTTTTTTCCTAGAGACTTTTTATGACCACTTAAAATGGTTGGCAAGAACTTCCTTTGTTCGGCAGTTATATAAGGCAACTGCTTGATGACCAAAAAATTAATAAATTTCTCAACAGATTCTACAAAAATTCTCTTGGTGCTAGCCTCTCTGGAGGTGTCTTGCAAAAAATCTTCGATCAGATGAAAGGAATTGACTTTGAGAATTCAGGTCTTTCACCTTTATAGCTGTTAAAACGCGTTGTACTTGTTTTGATATGACTTTGCACTGTGCATCATCAAATTCACCACCTCCTATTGACCTTAGGTGTCTCCTGAATGGATTGAGTGTTAATTCTGAAATGATAATTTTACTCATTTATTAATTTGTGGCAAAACGTATGAATTTATTATAACCCAATGATCTCTTTAAAAAAATTAGGCAATAAAAACTTGCTTGCAGTTCATGATATGATATAACAGAACGATTTCATTTCTTTCCCAACAAAACTTCACAATTTTTTAATATGCTGTATAGCTTTCGATTTGTCCTTTGAAGCATTATGTTTGATTTTTTAATGTTCTTATGCACATGTTGGCGTTCCACTCGCGATTTGTCGAACTAGCCCTATAATTTTCTCAAAATATTGGGGGGGGGGCGAAGTATATGTCGGCCCCCTGTGTAAGACATTGGGGGGGGGGGGCCATGCTGGCCCTGGTGGTTCCTACGCCTATGGAAAATTGTCCATACCCAGAGGCCTGGACGATAGATTCATGATCATTTTCCATGGAAAATACAAATTACCAGCATTAGTGCTTTTGTGTGTTTGAAATTATAGAAAGTCAAGGACAAGCATATAAAATTGAAAATGTATAAACTATATGGATTGTCTTAAATTAATTTCAAAATTTGAAGGGGAAAAATACTTGTAGTTATTAGCACTATTTAAAAATTCAATTAATGTTATAGAATTTAAAACATAATATTTTCAGTTAGAATTCAATATATAAATGAAAAGATAAGAACAAGAAACAACCACAAATTCAAACTAATATTTTGCAACTTATTCAAAGTTATCATTTAGATACTAATGGCACGTTCACGTGCTCCTTCTGACCTCGAAAATCCTAACTTAGAGCCCTGAAATCATACATTAGCTAAAATGGCAGATGTTAAATTACTTACCTCTAGATTAAGATCTTCTCCTCAAAGACTTTTGAGCTCAGCCTTCAGAGTGGTAAATCACACATGCTTAGATAATATAAACACAAAATGAAATAATTGTATCTTACTACAATAATTAATCTTAAAGGATAATTAGTAGTTATTACATATGAATGTAAATATACATTAATACATCAATAGTAGGATAATAAAATATTCTATATAAATATAAACAGACACATAATTGTTAGAATTGAAAATTATGACAAATGAATGTTAATCAAATTAAATACACCATTACAGTAAATCTCCTCAACAACGGAACCCACTTTGCAATCCAATTTTCTTCCGTTGGAGATGGTTTCCGTTGATTAGTTATCTGAAGATAATATTTACATGTAATAATACTAACATCCGCATCCATTATCGCTCAATCACGAGCTTACTGAATCCTGCTTGATACAACGAATGCATGCTCTGTTTTTTGATAGCAGTTCTCTTATGCACGAATATCTATTATGTTAGCATCTTCTAACAAAGATTTTCGTTAGTATATCGTCCATAATCTTAGATTACTATTTAATTTTGCCTTTGTTTTTTTCTGATATGGACTTCCGGTATACAAAGCACATGCGCAAAATACAGGGTGTCATTTAAATAGAACGCGCGCCTGAGAGTCTCATATTGGAACGCGCTGTGATTGGCCGGTTAGAGTGTTTACATCTTTGTTACGACATAACGAAACCATGTGCGATAGCGGGAATAAATAAACAAAGAAATACAATAACAAAGGAAGCAAAATAAGGTTAATTCCGTTGTTTGTCACCCAAAATGCCTTCCGTTGTTCATTGCTAAGGACATTCTGTTGATTACTCCAAGTTTTATCTATATAAGGGAAAATGTTAATGCACAGCAATTCCTTCCGTTGCTAGTATTTTCCGTTGAACACTGCTCCGTTGTTGGGGACTTTTACTGTATTCAGTTACAATTTCAATTAAGTCAGATAAATCTCTCACTATCAAGAATATAGTCATGAACTGCTGCAAAAATGACACAATTTTGTTCAATATCGATACTATCGTCTCCATATAAAATTACATCAACACTAAAATTTGATAGTGCATTTATGGTATTGATCAAACTTGTTCTGTTGGTGTTATATAAAGGGCAGTTCATGAAGTAATGTTTTGTATCCTCTACATCTAGTCCACACAAGCATATTGGGTCATCTATTACATGTAGTTCATAAAGATGATGTCTTAGGTTGCTACAGTGCATTCGTAGTTGACTATGAATAATATTGACTTTCCTATTGCCAAAGTAAAAAAGTGGATTAGAGGAAATGTTATGTGTTATTTTGCTTTTAAATTATTTTATATCTGTAATCAATTTCGTATTTGGGTGTAAATCATTTCATTTTCTTATAAGATCTGGGAGTAAAGAGCCTTTAAATTTTTCGAGACGGAATTTGAATTGTCTATAACAAGAATTGACTTCATGGCGAAGATTATACCCTGTAGCAACTTTTTCTGGCAACAAGCTAGTTAAATATGATCGGGCCGTATTGTTACCTATTTTGTGCACGAGACCTTCTTACCTCAAGAGTAGGCCAATGTAGTTCTTGTCTCAATAGCTCATGGCTAGTGCCTTTCTTGGCTCCAGTAACTATTCTAGCAGCGTTAAGTTGTACTTTTTCTAGTGCCTCTTTGTCCTCAATTGTGCTGTCATCCCATATTTGGCATGCATACTCAAGTTTTGGACGTATAAATGTAAAGTAAATAGTCTCTAGAGATTTGCGGTCAATAATAAATTTCAACGATAACAATATGATATCTACTCAGAAATTTTAGAAATCATGTACAAAACTATATTTCAAAACTATATTTCAAAATGTTATTTACTGTACATACACTTGTGAAATGGCCGTTTTATCTTTTGGGTCAACCAGACATAACATACTCTCATGGCAAAACTTTGAAGCTTCAGCCATTAAAACTAGATCAAAAGTGTTCAAAGAACACGGCATCGCTTGAACAACGTTGACTTATGGGCAATTAAGATATATACTGTAATGTTGTATGCTCGCTAGAACAACGTTGATTTATGGACAATAAAGTTGTTTACTACAATGTTTTGGAAATCATGAATAAAAGTACACAATTACAATATACCAGCCACAAATAATATGCCACTTAAAACATAATATTTTCAGTTAGAATTCAATATATAAATCAAAAGATAAGAACAAGAAACAACCAAAAATTAAAACTAATATTTTGCACTTATTCAAAGTTATCATTTAGATACTAATGGCACATTCGCGTGCTCCTTCTGACCTCGAAAATCCCTAACTTAGAGCCCTGAAATCATACATTAGCTAAAATGGCAGACGCTAAATTACTTACCTCTAGATTAAGATCTTCTCCTCAAAGACTTTTGAGCTCAGCCTTCAGAGTGGTAAATCACACATGCTTAGATAATATAAACACAAAATGAAATAATTGTATCTTAGTACAATAATTAATCTTAAAGGATAATTAGTAGTTATTACATATGAATGTAAATATTCATTAATACTTTAATAGTAGTATAATAAAATATTCTATATAAATATAAACAGACACATAATTGTTAGAATTGAAAATTATGACAAGTTGTACTTTTTCTAGTGCCTCTTTGTCCTTAATTGTGCTGTCATCCGATATTTGGCATGCATACTCAAGTTTTGGAAGTATAAATGTATAAATAGTCTCTAGAAATTTGCGGTCAATAATAAATTTCAACTGTCTAAGAACTTGGCAGACTTTGGAAGCATTGTTAATGATATTCTTTATGTGAGCATGCCATGACAAATTTGAAGTTATGGTTATACCATGATGTTTATGTTCAGATATATCACTTAACTGCACATTATCAAAAGATAAAGGAGGGTGTTCAAATGTGCGATTAGAGATAGCCATTGATTTGTTTTTTCCGGGATTAAAATTTACTAACTATATTTCAAAATGTAGTTGATGCTTGATGGAAATTAAATCAGAGTTAAGCTGATCTGCAGCAGCAGATGAAAGGACTTCAGCTTGTTACCTGGTGGTGCCATGGTTTACTGATAGATTTTTTTATTCCTGCACAAGCTTGCACAACACTGATGGCAGAATCGGACGACAAAATATTGTCAACCACATAAAGGCCACACTAAATTGTTCGGTCCGTCAAGTTCATTCCACATTGATCGTTGACTCTTGATGTGACATTCCAACTTAGCTCATTGTTTAGTCTCTTTCAATGTGATTAGGTAGTAAGGCACCAAATATTCCATTTGTTGTATTAATCACTATCAAATGTTCTTGAAGTACAGTAACCGCCAAACCCTTGTTGTAGTCCTCTCTATAAATGAGAAAAAAAATATATATAGTTGAAGTTTCAAACATATACATAAAATGCAAAGGATATGACTATGTACAGAAAACGATCGAGAACATACAAATTTACTATGTAAGGTACTTTAAAAACGTACATGTTTAAATTTTCAGTAAACGATTAGAATTATTTACTTTCTAACAATCAATATAATGAAGTTATGTGTGTAATATAATGACCTCATAACTTCAAAAATATATGCTAAGAAATTTTCAACGCATACTATGATTGTAGAATATATTATAATTGTCTAATTGTTTTTATACTTGCCCTATAAACTCTAACTTCTGCAAGTGATTGGCTCTCCGAGGTAGGACAGATCCTTGCTATACAACTAATCTGCATATGGCATAGACTTTTCGTGTCTTGGATTCTATAATGTAAGTTTTTACTTCAAGTGCTGTAGCATCATTGTTTTTTAAACTGAATTGTGTATGAATTTTCTTTTTTTACTTTAGTGCATGATTTGCTGTACATAAGGAAGCTGTTGCGAGAAACTTTTGTAACCGTGACAAAATCACCTTCAGAATCAGACGCTTTCAATTGTGTCAATTGCCTCTTGACTACTTCTGAAAATGCATCTGGTGCATTTGACACATTCACAACATGGCACTTGTATGCTTCGGATGTTTCTGAACAGTGTATTGAATTGCTATGAAGAACATTCTCCATGAAAATATTCACTTTACTACCATATGGTAAATGCTTAACTTTGGATTCAACATGCTTCTCTGATTGTAGTGTCCAGAATATTTGGTTACATACATTGTCTGTTCCATGTATAGACTTCTTGATTTCTCCATTGAAAGATTCAAAACAGAAGCAAGACCATGCTCAAAGGGGACCCCATAATTTCACAAAGTGTGTCATGTGTGTGAGATTGTGGATGTTCATGCTCATATACCTATCACGATATAGCCGTTGAACATTGGAGACATAAGTTGTTAAAAGAACACTGGCTCTTTCCAGATCATCATTGCAGATGAATGTGACTTATCAAACCAAAGCTCTAACATTTTCTTTGTTACACCAAGAAGTGTACCATGCATGTAGTCAATGACCACATTCTTGGTGAATAAAAAGTAGGGAAGGAACCACAATACACTCTGGCCTGTCAATCCTTCTATTTTCTTCCCGTTCTTCCTGGCATCAACTGCATTCAGACGGAGAGTTTCATTTTCAACGTGGGAAGGCAGACTGATCCTTCATTAGATAGGCTCTGTAATGACCTTTTCCACTGGCAACAACTTGTCCTGGCTCAAGGCAATAAAGGCACCCATAATGCATATTCTCAATTATGCATTGTCATATTCAATACCTAGGATCTTGCCTGAAGGTCCATAGTAGCAACAACCAGCATAACTTTAATGGTTATTTCTGGTAAGTCCTGGTTGTAGCTTAATGAAATGCCTTTGTCATACAATGTGACTAAGTCAGTTACAAGCAGTTGTAAAAACATGTTCATTTTGGTTTTCCAACACCCTGCCATACATATACATGTATACCCCAAAGGACCATGTTTTGCCTGCTAAAATGCTCTTTGGTGGAATTTCATTTATCAAAAAAGTAAAACAGGCCAAAGGGAAGTGGATGAGCTTTTAAAAGAGTGGAATGCTATCAATGAATATTGATAGTGTTAAGTTTATGTGTATTGTGTAGAAATCCTCCGGGTTGCTGTAACTTTTTATGCTCCATTCCTCTTTTTATGTCTGAAATATTTTCTGAAATGCACAATCTAGACTCTTCAATACATTGCCAAATACACTTTGAGTTGAACATCAGTTTTACCAGCTACAAAATAACTGGTTGCCTTTTTTTACTCCAAGACAACCAGGAGTAATACATCTGTCTCGTCTGTATGAGAAATTTTCTTACAGATATCGCAATAAAGATGACGCTTAAATAAGTAATCCTCATCACACACATGACTCTTTCAAAAGTCTAGTGTTAGAATCAGCTGTTTTTATTCTGGTAGATGTAGTTGAAGTAATTGTAATAAATCATTGACAGCTGTATCTGATAAGTTGTGACATGAAGCATAAGCACTAACTGCCAAAGAATGTTTTGATTGTGTTAAACAACATTCATATACAGTATCATATGGTGGAATTACATACAGAGGTGGTCCATCTTTTGGTTCATTTTGGTTCTCAGTTCCAGATGATTTTGGTTCATTGTTATTCTCAATTCAAGATGATGCGTCCTCTGATGAAATATCCTCCAATTCCATACTCAAATCACTTTCCATGACTTCATTTTCTTCTGTGATATGTGTGCAAATAAATCAAATAGGGTCTCAAATTAACTATAAATATACATTATGGTCAAGTTATGGGCATTACTCAAGCTATGTGTAGCATCCTTCATGGGTTAAGCATTACTATCACATTCCTAATAACAGTGCAGAGTGGAATAACCATGCAGGGTGGAAAAATAGTGCAGGGCGGGAAAATTATCGTAAATTTAATAACAGTGCATGGTGGAATAACAGTGCAGGGCAGAAAACCAGGTTGTATTGTGAAGTATAAAAGGGAATAATAGATCGTTTTTAAAATAGCTATTTGGCAAGTAGAGAATAAAAAATGGGAAGTCAAAATTTATTGTCTAATATTTACAATCAACAAAATCAACAAAGTGTTCTATTTTGAAGCTGGTCCACAAGGCCTTTTCCGTTATGTTCGAGAACCTTTTTGATCTCAATAGGGTCCTCAAGGATTTTTGCAATATCAGTCTTGAGAATCTCAGTATTGAGAATATCTCATATTCTATATAATAATGAAGTTGTCTGGAACAGGTGTGTTGAGAAGTTGTCTTCTAAAATCAAGCATCTGTGGACCTCCAATATTATCCATCAACTTATCAGATACAACAGTCTTCAGCACTGTCAAATGAATTTGTTATAAAATTGTTCTTTAACGCAAGCAATGTATCAATTTTGAGATTTTGCCTGGTCTGCATCAACATGGTCGTCATCTCATCCCTCGATGGTGAGGGAACAACATCAGGTCTATCTTCCAGCTGTTTGAGCATATAAGGGCTGACTCCAAATTATGCTATTCCATCTTCCGTGTCATTCACTTGGATGTCCCCTGTAATTCCTCCTCCTATACATACAAGGACATACCCTCGTGCTAAGAAAGCCCTCTGCACTTCATCTGGTATGTGAAACAGAGTAGTCATCCAATAAATATAATGCATACGATCCATGACTGAATGGATTGTGTCTGTTCTTCAAATTGCTAATGGTTTTCAGCATTGTATCAAGACAATATGACCCTTTAGTAGCCCACTGTGCATTCATTCCAGCTGGAGGGGTTAAGTGGGTTCTTGTACCCTTGCCTTTAAATACAGTTTCTGGTATTATATTGGCAGTGGATTGTTTACGTCACTTGATACTTGTGTGAAGACTGTTATGCGTTCACACGACAGCATATAATTCTCCTTGACATATACTTGTTCCCCAGTAAGTGGCATTGTCTTCTCACCTGCAGACTTATTTCTATGAGGTGGCATTTGGTCTCCATTTATGATTATTGGATCTGTACCAAATTTTACATTAAAATATCTTCTTACTCTCCAAACATTCTTCAGCAGTCCTACAATGCGGATCACACGTTCATGTTGGGATAGTGAAAATCTTTTATTTGGTTTGCTTAATGATACACGGTATTCTCCCATCCAGTCATTGATCCACTTGTTACTGAATTGTAAATTGACTTCTGGCAGAGTGTCTTGTGTGACAAGCCAATTTTGATACTCCATACATTTCAGATGAAATACTGTTCTAGAAAGCCTGCCTTTAAGAGAACCTCGCACATCTATGAACCACTCAAATGCTGCATGCCTAACCTCAAGTGCACATGCTTTGCGTCCTCCACCTGCGATTCTAAACTTCTCTTACTGGGTTCCTCAGCATCAACCCCTTCTGTTTGTTGAAGCTTTTAAATTTCATATGCTCTGTTGGCTAATGCTATAGCTTTCCTGAAGTCAGGATCTGAACTGCTTTTTTCTGTCAATGTGGGAAATGTTTCTCTTACAGGAAATGTACCCTTCTTTAGGTACTTCTCATGTATGTTTTTTTCTCCTCGTGTCATATTTAAGTTGAGCATTTTTTACTTGTTCCTCTGAAAGAAAACACAAAATTTTGTGAGAAATTGTACTTTTATACTACAAATGCTGATGTGAATATTTCCATATATGATATTTCAGTTTTTCTGTTTGTTTTATTTCTGTCTTTCTGTTTGTTAAAAATAAAATGATCCCATCTGGCATAAAATTTGCATCATAATACAATTGATAGTTTTGATGGGCATTACTAGTACATATTAGATATATGCTATGTATGACTATATGTACTCACCTTTATATTGTGCACAAAGTTTTCCCAGCTTGTGTTTGTCATCCAAAATATTTTTTTAGTTTTTTGGCAAACAGGTCTGTCATGTTAACAGTTTTTAGGAATCCAGAACTTGGATTCCAGTACTATATACAGGCCGAGACCACTCTATACCCCTGTAATGTTATTTTAAGATCGGGATTTCTGCAGTATTTTACGTTAGTCCTTGGACAGCTACGCCCGTAGCAGATCTCTTTGAAGTTCGGTCTTTTCCTGGTAGTGGCAGGTGCTTGTTATCTCTCGCAATATGCACATTTTAGCCTAAGTTTGTTACCAAAATAAGATGCTTGCGCACTTGAATCATAATATTCTGAAATGCCATCCTACATGAAAAAGGGACCACCCTTATGTTCAGAAGGCCCACTAGTCAGAAGGCCCACTAGTCAGAAGGCCCATAAGTCAGAATTTCTGACTTATAGGCCTTCTGACTAGTGGGCCTTACTATATATCCGGGTTTTGTAGCATAGACGTTTATTGTTTTCAAAATATGTCTAGCATAGGCAAAGGAGGCGTTGATTAAAGTAAAATGATTTGATGAACTCCAGTTTATTAGACGCACCTTAAATAAACACTGCCACTTGCTCCCAAGTGTATGATTACAGGGATTAGTGTGTGACCCTACTCTTAGCGTAAGAAATGTTATTTCTTTTGGTGATAATTTTATCATTCTTTTGCATGTACTTTCATTGGATATCGATCTCCAGAACAGCTGCTTGGGAATCTTTTTGGTGACAAAGTAATGTTCAGAATGATGGATGCTTCACCACAATTGTCTCATTCGATGCACGATGAAAGGCTGAAATGTGCAAATATAAAGCATTGTAAAATGCATTCTCATACTGTTCATGGTAAATTATGTCTATTTCAAACAAAATATACAGTATGTGTTATCCATAGTAAAAACAATGAATATGTTCACTATTTACATTTTGTACATACATGATAAAAAGAAATAACTAGCAAATGGATTATGCAAGATTTGAGAGACATAATTATAATATAATACAGACTTGCCCTCTTCATGAATGTTTGTCCTTGTGTCAGTGTCCCTGTCAAACACGTTCCATGTTCTTGGAGGAAAATTTCCATCAAAGTAGGTGCGTTCAATGTATAATATGAATTGCCGCAACTGAGGATATCATTGAATACAACGTTGTGTCCTATTTGACTGACAAAACTGATGAAAGTTTTGCCATACAATGGGCAAGGGCAAGTAACCTAAGGCGAGTATTCTTCTGACGCATGTTTTCAGCCTTCTGGGGGCTAATTCTTCTGTGCATATGTTACAGAAAATTTTCCCTTCTTTAAATGTCAGCCATTCCCTCCCCTTTTCCCAGCTGCTGTTGTATTCCTGTTTAGGGCGTTTAAGCTCATACAGTGCAGCTTTCTCCCTCTTCTCTTTTTCAGAAGCTGCTCTTTTTATAGCAACCCCAGGCTTTGCCCCCTTAGTAATCATTAATTTATCAAAAAACAACATTATATATTTGGCAAAACATACCTTAAAACCGAGATGTGTAAACACAATTAATAATGCTTCAGCACTCACTGATGATTAAGTTACTCAACGTTGTTGACAACATACTATCATGGACATCATATAATGCAGCACTAAACAGCTGACAAAAAAAATATTCTTTATCTTACCTTTTAATACTGGATTGCCAAATTTAAAGTTTTTTCTTGAAAATAAATGCCTACAAAGCGTCCTCTTAATTTTCGTTATTGATTCCCTTTGAATATTACACGATTTCCAAGAATATGTGACACACTTACGTACTAAAACTTTGTTGAAACGTATTAGTAAGTGGTGCTATTTCCAATAATTATGAACTGCAGTGTACTACAAAATCGATATTAATACTTTCAACATTCTCTACAACGTTCATTAACTCAATACTGGTTTGTACGACGAACAGATGATCACGTGATGTGTATGTTTTTAACATCGTGGCCGCTATCAAAGCAGCAATTTTACCTGAGTTTTTGTAATTTGTGGATGTCTAGAAATCACCCCGGTCATCAGGACCGACTATCTTGAAGTAATTGTCGGACATGAGTCAAAATAATTGGTCAGGACCGATGGACCGATGGATTTGGCATAGACTGTTTATGTAGTGCAACAATTTCCACTAAAATTTCCATCTCCTGTCTGGAAAAGTTACTCGATCTCCTCATGCTTGCATGCAGCACAAAGATATTCTTTATTTTAATGAAGTTATGTCACAATCTATTGCTTCCTTACAAAAGTGACAAATTATATCGGAAAAGTCGCATAGTTTCTTACAAGAATTCCGTGATTAATAAAATCTGTTATCATTATTTAGAATCTGCCATTTGTAATTATCGATGCAACACCTGACACCGTTCAATGCAAACGCCGTTCAATAGGATTCAGTACTGCACTGGCAATCTGCGAGTTGCGAATCATGGCAATCGATGCAATGAGGTTTGGGCACACGTTGCACTGGCAAGTTAAGCGCAGTCGCAAAACCTATCGCAGGTCGCAACTGCATCGCAAATCGCTAAATCTTTATGCACACCACCCCAGGGGTTGCAATAACAGTGCAGGCTAGAAAATGGAGAGAAAATAAATAACCATGCAGGGTAGAATAAAAGCATGGAGAGTGGAAAAAAAGTTCAAAATAAATAACCATGTGTACACCATTATTAGGAATGTGATAGTACTTGGCTCGAGCCAAATGCTACATGTAGGCTCACATGTCCAACGTGCTGTATTCCCCGCATAAAAACCCATAGGCCTAACACCGAAGATGGTCGTAGTGTTCTAATATTAGCCCATGGTCCATTAAGTGAGAATAAAAATAAGTTTCCCTTCAAACTAATTGAACCCCAACGAGTGAAAATAAAAGAATTCACCTCTAGAAATCCTGTATTCTTATGCGTACATATACCTCAAACATGCTTTGGACGATATTGGAAGCTTCGACACGTTTCACCTTTTTTCCATCAAAGTTTATGAATGAACATCGTTACATGTACAAACATAAAATGCGAGTTTGAACCAATTATTAAAGACATAAACTTCATAGATCTACAATCAGATTCCTTCGAAAGTGTTATTTAATTTTTTAACAATGTATTTTACAAATTATTTTCATCATCAGCATTCTTGTTGCAAACAATATACGATACTGTAGGAGCTTTACACACCGCAACCTCGTTATAATGCATAACAAATTGAAAAAGACTTGCGCTTCGACCATTAAATGTTTTTGATATGGCTAGTGTGTGATACGATTGGTAATGGTGATCTCCCAAAATTAAAATATTTATCTAAATTAGGCTTGTGCAATACCAAGCTATCAAAATCATTGTGGCAACGAATGATGAATATAATGAGATCATTGCTAGAATAGATGTGACACCATTGTAACATCGGCATACATGGTTAAAGGAATGCTTTGTGTGATGTCAAAAACGTGAATCACATTTATCATCGTCCAGGTAGCCGAGGTATAGATACCGTATGTCCATACGCAAGAGTCCACGGTTAACAAATTCGTTGCCCAATGCTTCATTCATCGCTAAAATGGGGGTGGTTGTAATGTTCAAATATACATCCTTGGGCTACTGGGTTGGAACTATTTCCATTTTCAAAAGGTCTAAAAAGAGCTGTACCGTTAAAAGCCCATGGGCTGTAATGCACGGTAATATGGTAAACAGATATAAATGATCAGCAAAGTAATTTTTCAAAAGTATAATACTTATACAGATCTAATATTGGGCCATTGATTACGGTATATTTTGATAATCATGTCAACTTTTTTTATTCATTGATAACTTGGGTTAGTAACTGTGAAAAATAAATAATTAATTACATTCAATCGATATTTTTGACCTTGCAATCCAGTTGTTGGAGTACTGGATCATCTATTTGTTCATTTTTCTTCTTAATTACAAATGATGCAACCTTACATTATGTACCTTGCATTAAGTATCCACTGTGTAGTCCAAGGAATGGCTCCTTCACAACTGTATTGCTTGTACTTTTTTGCTGCATTTCCAGCTGTTTGTTGTAAAAAAACAATTATTTATAATGCTATTGCTACTAGATGCCAACGCCAATATTCGGGAACCAATATTCATACAATTCAATGTACTGTAAAATAGTAGGCTTCATGGTGCATAAAAAAGTAATTAGAGTCATAACAATTAGTGTATTAGTGTATTAAAGAATTTTTCCAGCAAATGGCACCAGTTCGAATATTTAGCGCCAGCATTTAACGGTTAAAGACAAAAATATGGAATGAATTTCAATTAAAAAATTTACCATTTCATGCAGCTTCTAACCACAAATTTAAGCAGAACACAAATTATTGCCTGTGATTTGTGTAAAATGAGTTAGTACCCTTGATTACTTACCTAACTGGTCATATTTGGCAATTGAATGTTGAATTTCAAGATTCCGCTGTAAACATTCATATATGAGGACAGTGGACCACAAAAGCTTTTTCATCACACTCGCCTAGCACTCTCTACGAGAGGTCCACTTTCTTTTTGTTTAATTTTATTTGTGTGAATAATACTTTGTATGATTGTATTTTATAATTTATTTTGATGGATGTGATGTATATTGGTTGTACTGCAATGAGAATTTAATATTTAATATTTTTTCTGGAGGATGCTTTTTCCAACTGACCTCTCTCCTACAATCCGTTACTAGCAGGAGATTTGCGTTGCACATTTTTTTTGACCATTAAATTCTGTTTATTTGACAATCGTATAAGAGAAAATTCAATCACAAAATAATGGTAGTTTTCAACTATGAGATCCTGTTTGAAAAATAAGAGATCACTTAAAATTTCAAACATCACTTACAAAATATTACAAAATTAAACTGAATGAAAATTTGTGATTTTGGTTAACAACAAAATCAAAAAAATTGAGGGTACATTAATTAAATTTAGGGGAAACTCTTAATTGAAAAGCATTGAAATTATTCCAGTAGTTTTTAAGGCCCAAAAATTCTTCCCAAAGAGGGGGGGTCGACTTATACAAGTGACCATCAACCCCCAACATTTTTGCATCCGCAGGGTGGTGTCCTAAATCTACCACCCACATGTAAACATTCATGTCTGCATGTCTCCCGATAAAAATTACGAACCCACAATAATTAATTACATTTTATGGACTGCATTAAATCATAATATCTAATAAGACATGATATGGTTTCATCATAAGCTAGTAAAAACTTAAAAAACACAATTTTTGTCCACTTGGAAAGTGTTCAAAACAAACCGGCCATTTATTTATAAATGTCGTCATCATTTGCTGCTGTTATTAGTACGCTCCACAAAGAAATGCATTCTAGTGCTAGATTTTATAAAATGGGCGCCATATTTAGCTTTAAACAGCTGAATAAATAAAAAAAAAAATAAGCTAAAAATAATATTTGAAAAATAAAAATGAATAAATGAATGAAAAATAAATACTTGTTCCTTGTTGTATTTTTCTAAGTAAATCTCCTTACAAATCCTGCAAATGACTTACCAGTTAATTAGCAGCAAGTAATACTTTGAAGTCTCAGTAAACACGAGTATGCTGTAACCCACTGAGGCTGACACTAACCAGGCTGCCCTAACCGTTACCACAACACGCCATGGGTTAGCAGTATGATAATTAGCGGCAAAATCCTTTGAAATCTCCTCAGTCTAGTGACACGAGCATAGGCTTGCTAATAGATAATAACTAGTCCGTGCCTCTGGTCCTAACTTAGAACTTCTTTGTCTCTGTGAGCTGCTTGTTTGACCCACATGGTTATGGTACTTCTTTGTCTCTGAGCTGCTTATTTAAGCCACTTGGTTATGGTTCAGGCCATTCCGTAGTTGGTGTTCAAAGTGAGAATATGTCTTTCAATATGTCTCTCAAGCGAAAACGAAGAAATTCTTTTGATGCAGGGTTTAAGCTGAAAGCAATAGAATGCGCAGAGAAAAGTAACAACTGCCAAGCAGCAAGAGAGTTTTGTGTCTCGGAGAAGAACATCAGAGACTGGAGAAAAATGAAAGAACAACTCTTGTCCATGCCAAAGACAAAGAAGGCTAACAGAGGTGATGTCCCGAGGGCCCCTGAGTTGGAGCAAGATTTGGCCAAGTGGGTGGAGGAAGAACGGGTACGAGGCATACCTGTAAGCAGATTGGCCATACGTCTCAAGGCACAGAAGATGGCCAAACAACCTGAGTACCCCTCTACCCCCAACTTTTGTGCATCCGCAGGGTGGTGTACAAAATTTATGAATCGCCATGACCTGACCTTGAGGATGAAGACCAAAATTTCCCAAAAATTGCCAGCCATGCTTGATGAGAAGGTCCTCTCCTTTCAAAAGTTCATCATCCGCCAGAGAAAAAAATTTGTACTGCCAAACAGCCAAATTTACAACATGGACAAAACCCCCATGACCTTCGATCTTCCACCAAGCAGAACAGGAAACAGAAAAGGTGCTAAAGAAGTACTGATTAGAACCACAGGGTCAGAGAAAGCCCACTTCACACTTGTTTTAACTGTGGCCGCAGATGGCACTAAGCTTGCACCTATGGTGGTATTTAAAAGAAAAACTTTGCCCAAAGGACTGAGAATTCCTCCTGGGATGATTGTCCACACTCATGAAAAAGGTTGGATGGACGAAGAAGGTGTTTTGCTTTATCTCAGAAAAGTTTTTTCAAGAAGGCATGGACATTTGCTGAAAAAGAAAGCACTTCTTGTGTGGGATAGTTTTAGGGGGCACTTGACAGAGAAAGTTAAAAGGAAGCTTGAAGAGGAGCACAACACGATCCAGGCTGTGATCCCAGGTGGCTGCACCAGCCTACTGCAGCCATTAGATGTCAGCCTCAATAAACCCATGAAGACACATCTAAGGAAACTTTGGGTGGAGTGGATGTCCTCAGGAAGTGCAGCCACCACTCCAAGTGGCAATCTGAAGAGACCAGACATCCAAACGGTATTGGAATGGGTGGAAGCAGCATGGGAGGCTATCCCGGAGGATATGGTAAGAAAATCCTTTCTAAAATGCTCCATCTCCAATGCCCTTGATGGAACGCAGGATGATCTGGTGTGGCAGGAAGAATCTGCACCCGCTGTGGTAGATGCAAATGATGTTGAAGATGGTGGTGCCGCTGAGGTATAAAGATGATGTCTGCACTCCATGTACAGAGGAAGAGTTTGCAGAAATATTTGGTGATGACTGTGATGATGAAGAGTTCACCGGATTTTGATAATGAAGTTTTGATTTGAATGATGTTACCATTGTTGTTTGTCAATAAATAAATATAACATAGTATGTGCAGTGAAATAAATATGATGTGAATCAGTGAATGATGTTAAGTTATGGTTTGTCAGTAAATAAATGAATAAATAAACGAATACAAACATAAATACTAGTGTCAGTTTATTTAATAAATTATTCCACCAGAAATGAATAAATATTAACATTACATTCATTATAATTGCTTGAAATCTTTCGAAAATTCAACAGATCTGTAGGAGTCCTCCTCATAACTTGCACAGGAATCAGCCATTACATTCATGTTGAAATTAGGGATTGTATTTAGGGTCACAGTAACCAAACTAAATCGGCAAAAAATCGATAAATTGAATGGAGCAGACTGCGGAAGTCACTTGGAGAGGTTTGTTGTGGTTGACGAAAATGGTGAGATTTTTAATATTTTTCTTAAAAATTCCCAATTCTGAGGCCAAAACAAGGGTGCCGACTTGTACGACTGGTCGCCTTATACGAGAGTATGGACGGTAGTTCCGGCATAGACCTCGACTTCGTCAGAGTCCCGAGGGACCACACCTTCTGTAGAAATAGACATTGATCCATACCATCCTCCTGGGATCATCGTGGGCTCGCCCAGCAGCAGCGGCTCGCCAGTGCGACTGAAAGTTACCCCGGACTGAATTGATAAACTGTTTTGCTTCTATGTATTGTTTTCGGGGAACTGATCTGAAATCTTCTAATAAACTGTGTTTCCTGTATTTTGTGATCCGATCCGAAACCTTGTTCTAATCAAGGCGCTCAGAGCTTCTATTGTAGTCTGTTTTATACACGCACAGTTCGGGAGGGACAGAATTAACCATTTTCTTTACAGGCGTACCAGCGAATATGTGGTCATATTCAAACAAAGGTCGAGTGTGACAAAATCGGCACTCATTGAACATTCCCTGGTCCCATGGATCCACCAGCAGGGAACACAATAAAGCCCCTTTTACTATCTTTAAGTCTAATAGGTCTTGTTTAGGTTTATAATATTGTGCAAGCCATAAAACCGACTGATTCCACACAATAAATGGTAAGTTACACTACTTCTGGGTAGCCATGACAGGTTGGACATCACATTGACCACAGTCTGTCCTTGTCTGTTCGCCAGCCGTCCGCTCTTGATCCATACAAGACTGCACGTACACCACCCGCAGCCGGCGCTATAACAGCCGGCAGCAAACAGCGCTCGGGGTTCACTTATTCTTGACCACCCATCCATGATCTAGACCCTTGCTCTGCTCCTCCTGACTACAGTTGCCGACCTCGTTAAGTTGAATACATTCAGAAATCAATTATACTGATGTCCATCATTCTTTTCATTCTCTCTATTGGTATAAAAACCTTAAGACATTTGTTTGCACAGATGCAGGACGTCGCGTTGTACAACATATACCATATATACTACCAACAACAACATTGAATGTCTAGCCAATAGCCATAATTGTTCCTACGTTTCTAAATCACATTATTAAAAAATATATTTTTATAAGGCCGCAGACGTACAAGCTGGCCAGCAAGTCTGGATGGTGTATTTGGTTTTAAGACAGCAGCATCAAGTCCACCTGACGGAACTGCGGTGCCGTCAGGTTGAAAACATGACACATAGAGAAAGGAATATTGTCCAAAAAATAAACCAGGAAATTGATGTTCTTGAGTAGAGCTCAAGAAGGTGAATAAAAGAACTATTGTTCCTTGAGTATCTAATATCCAGGATATAACAAAATCTCTGGTTGCATCACTTAAGCAAATGTATTGTTTTTGTTTTGGTTCTGTGTACATGTACATGTATCTATGTACTAGTACCCCACCAGAGCGTATGGGCACATTGCCCCGGGTTTTCGATCCCCTTGCAAACTCCCTGCCTCCTTCTGAGACCCATGATTTGACCCCTGCCGGTTTGCATGCCAGACAGGCTTACAGCAGGCCCCGCAGGCAGACAAAGGCTTTCCCACAAGAACATACAAGCACCTGGTCCCTGACCCCCTTCCTCCCTGCGAGCTCCCCACCTCCCCAGGCCAATGAGGGAACCCATTGCTAGACCCCTGGTAGCTTGTTTACCAGGCACGATCGAGGGCCAGCAGTGGTAAGGAGGAAGGAGAAGGACGTACGCCTCTTTGATGGAAAAAGTGACATCTATGACTATGTAAACTATTTCATGAAAATAGTGAAGCTCAATGCATGGGATGGGGTGACTTGTGGACTCCAGCTTGGAACCAGTCTCACGGGGAAGGCAGTGGAGTTGGGTGAATATGGTGCGCATTGGGATAGTATTTTCCATTTCAGTGTGTATGTTGTGCTATTGTCTTTTAGATTCCAAATGTGTTGGCTGAGTTTGGTGGAGCATCTTTTGCTGGTATTATTGAATGAAGCCTTGTGTTGGGTGAATCTGGTTTTGAATGTGCACATTTATCCCAATGCGCACCATATTCACCCAACTCCAAAAAATGCAACTTGTGCATCAAAGAAAAATATTTCATCATCTGCCGCCCAAAAATGTCATCATTCAACAATAGGAACGAATTAGCTACCGAGTGCCGGCAAAGAAAGAAATACCTACTAGGCAATACATAAGCAATACCCAAATCCTCACCCCCTGAAACACTGGATATTCATAACACCACTTCTTACATCTTGAAAATCCCACACTTCACAGACCTATATAACTGTTTAACTACCAATACTGTTTAGTGTATTATGTAATAATCTAATCTGTAAAACTAAACTAAACATCTTTCAATTGTAGCAATAAGTATCCCCCATTAATGTAGTACAGTACAACCTCGTTTATCCGGACACGTTGGGAAGCTGGAATGACATTCGGAAAATCGATATATCCGGATAATTGAGGGGGAGGGGTGGGCAAATGTAAGAAACCATGTATCATCGTATGTATACGACCACGAGTGACTATGGACGATAATAGGAGATTTTCACGAAATACCTTATAGAATGACTTCTCCATCACTTTGATTTGGCGTGTATATCGTAAAAACAATATTCCCAAAAAGACAATATGATAGAACATGATTTTATAGCCTGTGCATTGGACACACAGCTATATTTTGTGATAATATTAGTTAAAACATGCTTCCGTTCGTTGTGACACTTGTGTACTAATCACGTGGTTATTGTGGTTAATAACACTACCCATCAAATCTCGCGTGATGTCCTTGTGTCACACCCAACTGAACATTATTTGGTATTTGTTGTGCAAGTAACAAAGCTTATTTTGTGAAATTAAAATACACTATGATTTTGTTTGTAACTGACCAAAACAAAGCAATGGAGTTAGTCTCAATCAACCAGTGCTATTATGGTGAAAATGGGATAGAGTGCCTTTTTGACAAAGGCTAATCAATAAGTAAAATACAATAGTTCGAGTCCATACTCGATCTCCCGAAAATATACGTCCGGAAAAAATTGGGACTATAGCAGAACATCCGGTTGATGGGAAAATCCGGATATTTGATATTCGGTTAAACGAGGTTGTACTGTACATGTAACCCCATACCCATATGCGTTCACAACCAGGATACATAGATCAACACTCCCCGAAATTGTAAATGAAACATCACGGTATTCTACTTAATTTTTGTCACACCATAATTATATGTCCCATACTTTGTAATAGAACCATCTGTACTGAAGATTGAAACAAATTCATGAAACAAATTTGCCTATACAATAAGCAAAAGTTTGACTAAATTGACACCATACATATATATATATATATATATATATATATATATATATATATATATATATATATATATATATATATATATATATATATATATATATATATATATATTTCAGTGTTGCTTGTAAAGGTGATTTGGAAGATCGTTTCCACAACTCCGGCTATGAACCAGACCGGTCTTATATGTCATAGTCGGTGTGCAGACACCAACCTCCCTTGACGGACGAAGGAGAACTTCGCCTATATGCTGCGCTTGCGCAACTACACTGTCTGACACCTATCGCTATATTTAGCTTCGGTGCCAGAATCAACATGGAGCTAGTGACTTCGTTTGTTTGTCAATCTATCAGGATGCATTGTGTCCAAGCCACTTTGTGACAGACTCCCCCAACTCCCTACTCCATCGAAACCCCCATACCAGCGCCAGATCCGATCCGGGCAGTAGAGGCGGCAGTGGGCTTGAACACCACCTCTCTTCCACCCGGGTGAATCCGGAACCACTGCATGGAGTTCGAGCCTGGCTCGAACCAGATCCCATCCGGGAAATATCCCCGGATCGATCCGAAGTCATGCAGTGGCATCAATGGTTCACAGGGTTCTTGGAATAGCGAGATAGGGAGTTCTATCTTTGAAGGGGCACGGAACACGGTTTACGGAACACTTTCAGATCAGGAATTCTCAATGTCAGCTTTTCGGTGACCGGGGACCTGTAAGAATTCTCAGATCTAACTTTCCATCATCCGTCAGATTAAACATGGCGGTAGCCCCCTCCCCCAGTGTCTTACACACGGGGCCAGTCCCACTGGACTAATGGACAATTTCTGTATTTCACAGGGGCGACTACCCGGTGGCTTCTGCAGCACCCGGGTCCTTGTCTTCCACCAATTGAAACGCAAAGTCAGTGTTGCTTGTAAAGGTGATTTGGAAGATCATGGAATCGAACTCACGACCTCCCGATTGGGTCTTATATGTCATAGTCGGGTGTGCAGACCACTACACCAACCTCCCTTGACGAAAGAATCACACTTCAATCCCTTATGCTGCGTTCGCAACTGTCTGACACCTATTGCTTATTTAATGAGATCCCAGCCAGCCCTTGAACCAGTTCGGTCTTCATGTTTCTATCTGACTTATACTAGCTGTTTACTAAATATGGCTTTTGTTGGGCACCCAATCATCTCCATCATGTCAATCATCAGGATGCATGGTGTCCCCATGGTAAAAATTTGGAACAGAATATATATATATTTTCCGTCACAGAAGTATATATCATTCTTCCCACCCAAAATATACATATAGGATTGGCAATGTCAACAGTTTGGCTCTGATGAATGGTGTAGTAGCCATGAAACAGGCTTGTAAGCTATGACTTGATAATTTATGGACATGTAAATAAACAATATCGGGCAGATTGCACCCTTATGGTACAGTCCCCACGGGTAGCATGTCTATATGCAGAGGAAACCATCCACAAAACATGGAGAATAGCATGTCTATTTATTTTGAAAATAATTCGTAAATTGTTCATGCTGGGGACGTGTAAAGTCTTGTGCACCCACTGGGTTAGTACTTGATTTAATAAAATTTGTCATTTTTACACAATACACAAGAGCATAGCAATATACTCCAAAACATTGTATTATTGGCGCCATGGGAATGCGCGAACAATGTGCACAGTAACTTACGTTTCATGTATTAGGTAACAGACCACTAACGACCAATCGTAGCGCATTGACTCCCGTTAGTAGTTCTTTGTTTCGGGGCCTCTTTGATGTCTACTTTTATGTCCTCGGTAAACACCTTACTAAGTAGTTACTTAATACCTTTGTTTGCTACGACCAATCAAGGCTTGTGCCCATTGACTCCCGGGAGTCTAATTGGTTAATCTGTCTGTCTTTGTTAATCAGTAGTATTCAGCTATATATTACTTACAATCCCAGGCCCTGGCATTCAGTTCTAAGAGTTCTAAGATAGCAGTCATGGCAAGTAAATTAAGTTCAGCGTGTTGGAATCATTTTGATCTTTCTGATGACAAAAGTTACACTATTTGTAAACTATATAAGAAGAAATTATCCTACAAAGGAGCAACAACAACCTCCATGAGAAATCACCTGAAGATGGTACACAAGAAGACCATTTTAGATGAGAAGGCAAGCAGCACTTCCAGACAGACAACATTATCAAACATGCAACTGAGCAAAGCCACCCTTGGCAAGGATAAATATCTGGAACTGAATAAAAGGCTGGCTTTATTATGTGCACTTGATTTGAGGCCCCTTGCTCTTGTTCAAGGAGAGGGATTCAAAAGTTTTTGCAAAGCCCTAAATCCACAATATGAAGTGCCATGTGCAACCACCATAAAAGCAAACATAGACCTTGTTTATACGGATTTAAAACAAGAGGTAATTGAGTCAATGAAAGGTCATGCAACAGCCTTCACAACAGACTTGTGGACGTCCATTGGAGCCAAACTTTTCATAACTGTGACAGCACATTTCATAGATGAATTGTGGACATTGAAATGCATTGTGTTAGCAACAAGAGTTGTAGAAGGCAGTCATAATGGAGGGTAGCAGGACGATCCGCCGGTGAGACGATACGCCGCTACCGGCGAATCGTCCTGTATAAGTACTGGCGGAACGTCTTTTCCCCGGCGGATCGTCCAGCCTCTCATCGACTGAACGTCCAACGTTACTTCAACACCGCCTCGCCTTGGTAACAGGACGATCCACCGGTGAGACGATTCGCCGCCACCGGCAAATAGTCCTGTATAAGTACCGGCGGAACGTCTTTTGATTTTTGCACTTCCCTTTTACAATATGACACCGGCTCGATTTGTACAGTAGTGAGGGTTACAAGTGAAGTCACCAGCTTTCATTGAGACCCATTTAATCTCGTGAACATTACATTCGGCATAACAGTTATACAGTCTACTTCAAGTGCACAAACGTTTCCATATGACTACAAATGATACTATATTTTTATTTTACACTTATTATAAGGAATTATGCAACATTCCATCATACGGAAAAGTGTGCTTGTTGGCTTTTGACGTCAACCCTGAAGGGGGGTCAGCGAAAGTTGACGAAAGTTGATGGGGGGGGGGGGTCAGTTGACTGGTGTGTGGGAAAAGTTGACACCAACCAAAGCTGTGGCAAATATTTATAAACCAGCAGAGTACAGAAAAGCTGCCAACATCGGAGATGAACTCAGTCGTATAGAGGATGATTTATAAAACGCAATACAATTAACTGATTTTTTTTTTCAAATTTTGTATGTGTATTACTTAGGTAGAAGTTGTCATAAAAATATTCATAATTCACAATACGACTCATTTGCTGGTGTTTTAATTGGATTGGTAAAAATAAAAAGTTAAATAACAGCCATAAATAATGCCATTCATACTTGTTTTCTTAGATTTCTACTTGTTACCAATCTGGTAGTTATTCTTGCTATTGCTCAGCTAATTGGGGAAAAGTGTGAATAGTAAAATACATTAAAGTATGTATATGTATATTTTTGAATCTTTTATTATTCTATGTAAAATGTTGTTGACCAACCTTCTGGCGACTTTGATATTATTATGTTGGTGAATAAACATAAGAAGTCACACATTAGCTTTGTGGTGTTTTATTTTGTTGCAAATCCGTAAAGCTCAGTATATTTCCATGTGCTGTATCAGTTTGCCATGCAGATAAATGTCTACCTTCAAGAATATGTTCTGGAATTATAGCCAATACACAAGTGCATGTCTGTAGAATAATATTAATTTCGTTTTTAACTTATCTAAAATGACAACACATCTTAGGTGACTTAATACTTGAAATTTATCAACATAGCATATCTGTCAATCATCAGTAAATATCTTAATACAGCGGGATTTCTGTTGAATGTTTGCGGGGTATTTGTATGTAAATTTATGACGTCCATTTGATTTCAAATTGCATACAGCATTTAACCTCTAATTGGTGCCACCTCATTAGACCACCTAAACAATTCAGTATTTTTTTCAATTTCAAAACGTCAAAAGAAACCAATTCAAACCTCTAAAATTTAAGAGGCTACTTCTCTACTGAGACCACGTATGGTCATATTACGAACGGCCTCAATTATATGCTATACTGTTAGTTTACCAACTTCCTGCACTTTAAATGCCACACCGGCGAATAGTCTCATCGGCATATCGTCCAAACAACTGCAATACCGGCGGATTGTCTCACCGGTAAATAGTCCCAAACCACCGGCGAATCGTCTTACTGTCTGTCGGCGAATAGTCCCCTCGGCTGAACGTCCTGCATTCTTTATAGTATACACGTAGTCACCTAACGCCTGCACACAAAGATCGCCACGGGATTATTCATACACCTCTCAAGCGTGCTGTAAACTTAGAGCGGTGGGACGTAGTGGCACTGCTTCTTCAGTATGGGGCCAAGTTTGAACATTATCTCCCAGAATACTCCCCCACTGCTTCCCTGGTGTCCATCTGTGTTTCGTCTATCCGGGGCCTGATGTCCTCCTGGTCTGACGAGGCATTCACTGCTCTGTACGACGGCGGTCATCTCACCAAAGTTGCTGTCAGGGAACTCAAGCTTTTGCCAATAGCTGCGAAGATATGGGCAAAGTACAGAATAAAGTATAATGAGAATGGTGAGGTGATAGAATGCGCAGACATATATGAAGTGGCTCCAAATGTTTAGCGTTGAAGATTGAAGACATTTTGCAATGTTTACGGATTCAACATATGTAAATGATTACAGATTGTACACGTACATGTAAACAGAAGTTTAATCGATGAAGTAGAACATTGGTGTTATATGATTTTATTTCATTGACTGATTATGATTACATAAGCAGATCCGCCACCCCCCCTCTCCCAAACTGCTACCACCACAGTATTAAGTTAAAAGTCAGTAAATAGAATTAACAGTACAAATCCAATAAATCAAATTTGCATTCTGTAATGTATACATTTCCTGCTATCATTCAGGCCATACAGCGGCGCCGTTGGGGACTCATCCCAGCACTGATCCGGAAAGGAGCGTGTCTCAACAGACCATACAGCTGTGGCATGTGGACGTATGGCGTTGGACCAAAAATAAAAATGACGGCTCTTATGTTTGCCATTACAGTTAGTGCGCCCGCCCGTGTCCTCTCACAATTGATAACAACCACAAATATGATGTTGCCGAAGACGCATACCCCCTTGCATTGTGCGCTTACCTTTCGGCACTGGGACGCTGTAAGAGTTTTGCGTGATCACGGGGTTGACATGAGCATATTAACAAGTGGTAACCGCCGATATCCCACACCATTATTATTTACACTTGCAGACAATGATGATCCCCACTGCGAGATCATATACAGCCTGATTTGTCCAGAGACAGTGAACGAGCAAACAGCCTCTAATACGAGCTACCCGTTGTTTGGTCGCTGCACAGCATTGTGGTGGTCCCTGTTTTGGCACAAATGGGATGTAGCCAGGGCCATCATTCAAAACGGTGCAGATATCAACATTGTAAACCAGGAAGGACAGACACATTTATGTATGGCACTCTATAGAAGCCTCCTTGTTGATGATCCACTTGTTTCTGCTCCTTATGATGTGGTACAACGGTTGATTTCTAAAGCAACAATTAATACTGCACACAAAGATCGCCACGGGATTATTCATACACCTCTCAAGCGTGCTGTAAACTTAGAGCGGTGGGACGTAGTGGCACTGCTTCTTCAGTATGGGGCCAAGTTTGAACATTATCTCCCAGAATACTCCCCCACTGCTTCCCTGGTGTCCATCTGTGTTTCGTCTATCCGGGGCCTGATGTCCTCCTGGTCTGACGAGGCATTCACTGCTCTGTACGACGGCGGTCATCTCACCAAAGTTGCTGTCAGGGAACTCAAGCTTTTGCCAATAGCTGCGAAGATATGGGCAAAGTACAGAATAAAGTATAATGAGAATGGTGAGGTGATAGAATGCGCAGACATATATGAAGTGGCTCCAAATGTTTAGCGTTGAAGATTGAAGACATTTTGCAATGTTTACGGATTCAACATATGTAAATGATTACAGATTGTACACGTACATGTAAACAGAAGTTTAATCGATGAAGTAGAACATTGGTGTTATATGATTTTATTTCATTGACTGATTATGATTACATAAGCAGATCCGCCTCCCCCCCCTCTCCCAAACCGCTACCACCACAGTATTAAGTTAAAAGTCAGTAAATAGAATTAACAGTACAAATCCAATAAATCAAATTTGCATTCTGTAATGTATACATTTCCTGCAATCATTCAGGCCATACAGCGGCGCCGTTGAGGACTCATCCCAGCACTGATCCGGAAAGGAGCGTGTCTCAACAGACCATACAGCTGTGGCATGTGGACGTATGGCGTTGGACCAAAAATAAAAATGACGGCTCTTATGTTTGCCATTACAGTTAGTGCGCCCGCCCGTGTCCTCTCACAATTGATAACAACCACAAATATGATGTTGCCGAAGACGCATACCCCCTTGCATTGTGCGCTTACCTTTCGGCACTGGGACGCTGTAAGAGTTTTGCGTGATCACGGGGTTGACATGAGCATATTAACAAGTGGTAACCGCCGATATCCCCAGTGTTCGCTCTGGGCCGCAATTTTGCGACTTTTTCCACATAAAAATGGTGTCTGTCGCATATCTCAAACTTAGCTGCGACAGCTGTGTCGCAGATTTATTTGGGTCGGTACCTTTATTTAAAATAAAAAGAAATAATACTTTTCTACTCAGCCACGGAAGTTTACCATGGGCGCGGCCATATTTGTTGATATTTTTATGGAAATGGATTGTGGCGCCACCCAACGGCACAAAGCTTGACTAACACGTGCTTGCAGGTGCGCGGAACTATTACGGATGGATTTCAATGTTTTGTTACCATATTTGGCAATGTTCTTGAGCGTTTCCCGTAAAAAATTTCCAGAATGTTCGATCATGGATTTATAAAGCTCAACATCTTCCGATAAGCGCCACTTACCCAGACTCTTGCTACCTAAACGCTCTCAAATCTCTCTGACAGCGCCCCATTCATGTCATGTTTTAAATTTTACATTTGCGTGAAGAAATCTTGTCATTAATTATGGATTCGGATTCAGAAGAATCAAGTACTACATGTAAAAAGCAAAAGCAAAGTTTTAACAACCAGTTGTTACATAAATGGACGTGGTTGGAATATAGAGAAAATATGATGTTTTGTAAATTATGCACGTTGAGCAGCAAGAAAAATGTCTTTACAACAGGTAAGATGATTTAGTATATTAGTAACTTAATAAAATGATAAAACATCTGCATATGGACAGAGCTTGCCTTATGCCAACTAGTCTTATGATTCCTTTTTTTTTTAATTTTAGGCTGCACAAATTTTAGAACCACTACTCTAGAAAGGCACGTCTTGCACACCGATCATATCAGGAGTGTTCAAGAAAAAGTTCAAAGATCATGTATGCATCAAATGTTTATTGCAAAGCTAAATAGCAATGATGAAGCATTGATTTGTGCTATGAAAACAGTTTTCTTTCTGGCCAAAGAAGATATAGCGACAAATAAGTACCCAGACTTTGTGGATTTTTTACTAGAGCAAGGTTGTACATGTTAGATTTGTTTGAAAGTCTAATGGTATACTAACTTTTTCATCTTAGATAGATATAAAATCAGCATTTTTGACTTGAACTTTTTCATCTTAGATTTGTTTGAAAGTCTAATGTGTTCTATTCAATTTTTTATTCTTACAGTTTTGTCATGTGTAGCCAGAGTCTGGGTAAAGTCATTTTTTAAAAGATGTGTTTTGTTTTATGTAGCAAGAGTCTGGGTAAAGTCACTTTATGGTCACACTAGCTATTGTTTTCAATCCAAATATGTGATTCACATTAAATTTTGTTTGAAAGTCTAATGTGTATTCTATTACAGTTTTATGTGTAGCAAGAGTCTGGGTAAAGTCATTTTATGATATGATTTTGTGTAGCTAGAAAGCCAAATATGTATTTGTGTAGCTGGATTGCCAAATCTATCATGTTGAAAGTCTAATGTGTATTTTATTAAAGTTTTTATTATTACAGTTTAATCATGTGTAAAGTCATTTTTTGAAAGATGTGTTTGTTTATGTAGCAAGAGTCTGGGTAAAGTCATTTTATGATATGATTTGTGTAGCTAGAATGCCAAATTTGTATTTGTGTAGCTGGATTGCCAAATCTGTCCTGTAAATAAAAATATTAAAACTTTGTTGTTTTTATTAATTTTTACTTTTATTTACAAATGGGTACAAGAAAATACAAAACATAACAATGCAAGTTCATATTACAGTTTTGTCTCCATTTTTCAAAGCTTTGCCACATTATGTCTCGTTTTTTTTGTCTCATTTGTCTCAAATTTATAAAAATCCCAGGGTGAGACATGTGTCTCACTTTGACAAAATCCCAGCAAACAGCCTCTAATCGAACCTTGTTTGGTCACACCAGCATTGTGGTGGTCCCTGTTTTGGCTGGGATGTAGCCAGATTTCAAACGGTGCAGATATCAACATACATGCAGCAACAATTAATACTGCACACAAAGATCGCCCACGGGATTATTCATACACCTATTCAAAACGGTTGTAAACCAGGAAGGACAGTGGGGCTATAGTGGCACTGCTTCTTCAGTATGGGGCCAAGTTTGAACATTATCTCCCAGAATACCACCCCCCCACTGCTTCCTTAGAGCTGGTGTCCATCTGTGTTTGAACATTATCTCCCAGTCTATCCCTGGTGTCCATCTGGGCCTGATGTCCTCCTGGTCTGACCAGGCATTCACTGCTCTGTACGACGGCGGTCATCTCACCAAAGTTGCTGTCAGGGAACTCAAGCTTTTGCCAATAGCTGCGAAGATATGGGCAAAGTACAGAATAAAGTATAATGAGAATGGTGAGGTGATAGAATGCGCAGACATATATGAAGTGGCTCCAAATGTTTAGTGTTGAAGATTGAAGACATTTTGCAATGTTTACGGATTCAACATATGTAAATGATTACAGATTGTACACGTACATGTAAACAGAAGTTTAATCGATGAAGTAGAACATTGGTGTTATATGATTTTATTTCATTGACTGATTATGATTACATAAGCAGATCCCCCTCTCCCAAACCGCTACCACCACCACTAGAGCTCACATACATTCCCCCAAAGCTATGCGTAATGGTTAAAGGAATTTTTTTTAAGTGCGTCCCCCTTTCCCCTGACTGCACCCCCACTCCTAAGACTTAAACATCTCCTTTCCGCAAAACATAATCACTTCTGCATCCCAAATAGAAATGATCGTGAACAACAATGAATTCAATGGAATTAATTTCATGGATAGCAGCTCATTTAGTATTCATCTCATAAAGGGGAAGTTTTGGCACCCTGATAAAGACAAACCACTTGCTTTGTGGAATGTGATACTAATGATCAATGCCAGGTACAGGTAAAAAGATGCGGCCAAAAGTCTGTTTACAAAGACAAGGTCAAGGTCAAGACAGAATGATACTGCTATAAAAACCCAGAACCGTCCCGCTGTCTAACATAACAACAATACCAAGTCCCATATCGATCACAACAACATGATTTTTCCAATACTTTCTACTAAACAATGTCTAACACCGGTCCCCGAGTAAAAACATTCGAGGTGGGAAGTTAGCAGTTAAAAAAAGAGGATGACCAGTCAAGACCTGGAAGTGTTGAAATCAAAAGTATGGGGATCATGTCTGTTTCTGTCCTCCTGGAATTAGCTATAAAACCCAGAACCAAGGCATCCCATATCGATCAGGGCTATTTTTCCACTTTCTACTAACCTTCGAGGTTGGGAAGCAAACACAGTTCAAGTTCCTCCTGGAATTAGGAAGGCATCACAGGTATGCAAAAAGCACAACCTTCCAGCAAACACAGTTTCCGATTGGAAGAAGAATGCTGCTAATATTAAGGCCTCTTTTGAAAATGGTTCCTTCGTCCCAGATAGGAAGAAGATGAGAACTGCAAAGTACCAGGACGTAGAAGACGCTCTTCTACAATGGTTTGCTCACCAACGTAGCAAGAACACCCCCATCAGTGGACCTATTCTTTTGGAAAAGGCAGAAGAGTTTGCAAAAAAGCTAGGGCACGGTGATTGGCAGCCTAGTGGGGGTTGGCTTGACAGATTTAAAGATAGACACTCCATCACTTTCAGAAGTATCTGTGGGGAGAGTGGTGGCGTGAAGGATGATGAGGTGAACAAATGGCAGAAGGAAATACTCCCGTCCATACTGAGTAAATTTGAGACAAAAAACATTTACAATGCAGATGAGACGGGACTTTTCTGGCAATGCCTTCCAGACAAGACAATGGAGTTTAAGGGGGAAAAATGTCATGGAGGAAAGAAGTCCAAAGAAAGATTGACTGTGATGGTGGCCACCAATATGGACGGATCAGACAAATTGCCCTTGCTGGTCATTGGTAAAAGCAAAAACCGAGATGTTTTAAAATGCTAAAAGACATTACCATGTGACTGGGAGGCCCAAGCCAAAGCATGGATAACAGAAAGTTCCATCAAATGGAAAGGTTTTTATTGTAAATCAAATACTACTTTGGAATCATACCACTCAAATCTGACATGCCCCTAAATCCTGTAATCTAATTAGAATAGAAGTTAGAACTAAAAACAGTGATATTCTCAACCTGAGTCACACTTTCCCTTCTATTCAAATAATCATATCAAAATATTGTCAACATGCTCATCTTCACAAACACACAGATTTAAAATAATGTTTAATGAATAAAGCTAAAGGAATCTGTATTTTCAACTCAGGACGCTTTAATGAAATAGGATAGACTCCTTTCCACACAGAGCTTATTTCCTCCATATGTTTGTAAATTGGATTGTTGGAATCTGGAACTTGTATAATCATCGCATCCAGGCTTTTTAAGTTCTGTGCAAGTTTGACAATACCATGGCCATTAACTATAACAGAGTCAGAAGAAAATTTCATGACTATCTCGCTAAGAGTTGTACTCGTGGCTAGAAGTTCTAGCCCTTGTGGAGTGATTCCACTTGAAATTAGCATAACAACATGTGTCAATTTACTTGAACCGATTGCCTTCAGTGCTTTGTCTGTCATTAATGGACTATATACAGCAAGACATTTCAAATGTTTGCATTCTGTTATCCAATGAATAATTGCATCATCATGTATAAGTCCACTACTGTAATTATGATATAGTAAGACAAGAACTCTCAAGTGTTGCAAATTCCCAATGCATTTCCAATCTGTACTATCACTGAAGTTCTCACAAATGTCGAAGATCTTCAATTCTCGTAGCCTCCGACAGCCATCCACCAGATTTTCAATGGAGTGTTCGGATAAGCGTTTATTCTTGGGAAATCGTGCTGTCAATTCTGTCAACTGCCTTGCATTTTCACCAATCACAGATAAAACAGACGTTGATAGATTTTTGCAGAAAGCAATCATTAATATATCTAACTTGTTGCATGCTTTCTCAGTATTGATGTCAGAATACTATCAGTCAATCCATCTATTTTAGATAAAATTAACTTTTTTAGCTTTACACAATGCTGTCCTATTGATGTTAGAGCTATAGAGGAGTCAGTGTCAGAGGAATCCTGTTGAGAATTTTGCACGTTCAGTTCTAGTGTTTGTAAACTGCTTGGCTTTTCTAACACAGTTGGGAATGTCTCGTCAAGCATCTTTTCATCCAACGTAATCTGTAGAATCGTAGTGCTGCATTTTACCAATCGACCAAGAACTTGCATACTCAGCTTGTCATCTATACGAACATGTATCTTCTTCCAGAGGTCCTGATCAAAAGCAGCCTCGTGCCACCTCTTACATACCGCACTAGCTCTTTTGACCAGGTCGTACCGAGGCAGGTAACCCAAGATTTGTATAAGAAGTTCTGTCGGCAAATCATTGATGTGGCACCGTCTAGGTCCAGGTTGTAACGGTTTAACTCCATTCTCGACCTTGTGACGAATGGCACTCTATCTATGTTTGAATATAATGGAAACCTTTTTACTTTCCTTCAGAATAAAAATTGCAGATTTTGATGAACTATGAAATAACTATTCTTTATGAACTTTTGGAGAACAAAATAGTCAAATCCAATGTTTGAAGATGCACTATAGGAAGATTCTCATCCGCCAGAGGATCATAAGCATTGATAAGGGCCAGGAATACAAGCCATCAGTGTTGGATGCACTAAACTTTTTTAAGTCGGCATGGGCTGCAGTAACACAAGAAACCATCCAGAACTGTTGGATGCACTGTGTGGTGCCAGAAACATCTGATGAAGAACTTCAAAAGCAATGTCGGGCTGCTGCAGAAAAATTAGAAAAAGAATTTGGAATGGAAGCAGAACAATTTGAGGACTATGTCCACATTGATGATGAAGTCCACGTCAATGGCGACTTAGATGATGAAGACATAATTGCCATGACAAGTAAGAAGATGACAGGCTCCTCCTTGCAAGATGATGATGACTATGATGACCCAATCCAAGAGCCCAATCCCACTGCACAAGAAGCACTTGAGTGTTGTGAGAAGTTAAAACGTTTTCTGGCCTCCCAAGATGAAACAAGAGAACTAACAAACAAAGATTTCCGACTTTTTTTCTAAGAAATAGATCTTGTAACTTGTATATCTGTGATATTGTAGTGATTTGTTTTAATCATGTGGACTAAACTTTTATTATTATTGTATCATTATTGTTGTCTTGCCGTGTATTAGAGATTTATATGCTAATTAAACATGGAATGTATTATTTTGTCTTGCCTTGGCCATTTATTGTATTGAAAACTTGCATGCTAAATAGAAAATAAAAAGAATTAAAAAAAAGAATTTAAAAAAATTGGTTTTTATCTTAGTATAAAGTGCAATGTGTTGAAAATTTATGTGCTAAATACCCAACAAAATGTATGTTCTAAATGAAAAATAGAATGGAAAAAATAAGATGCATCAAAATATTATCTTAGTGCAATGCAATATATGAACACTGCTGAATATACGCAACGCTACACAAAGGAGCTTCTATAAAAACGGACAAATAAAACAAGTACCACGTGCAAAATTCTAGTCTAGCACTTGTATCGCTGTCATCTGTGCACCAACCACGTGCCTGAGGCTAGCGGCAACGAGAAATGTGTATCATGGAATTAAAAAAAATTGAAGGAACAAAAATACACTTTATGGTTTGAAATTCGAATAAAATCTATAAAATATAATACAAATGGATATATGCATGTTTTGTTCACGTTATGACACTAACATAAGGTATGGTCTTTATCTGTGATTGATTGGAAAACTATTCGAACTGAAATATCGCTCATGCCAACATATACCTAGCACTCTCTTAAACCGAAACTTCGACAAACCGAATTTTTGGCAGCAGTCCCTCCGAGTTCGGTTCATCCGGATTTACCTGTAGTACTACATCAACGAAGGCAGTATCAGTATACCCCAGCGGCTGAGTGCACAGTTTCAGTTTCGCTGAGAAACTCAGCAGTAAGTACAAAGCATTGTTAAATAAGGCATGTTTTATGAAATGGCTTAGCAACATGGATAATTAACGAGTAGTGTGCATCGAGAGATCCTGGATATCATTATGAATACTGCAATATATATGGCAACGTTTGGATGCTATGGAAATATGATAATGGGAATTTCGACGGGGACAATTTCAACAACAGAGTCCATGTGATCTAGGTGATTTTCTTGTTGTATAAGACAATGATGATATGATGAATGCACAGAATAAAATAGAAATTGAAACTTCAAGCTAATGGTGTTAATGGTTCGTTTACACTATCATTCTATATATCTGTACACTACACTAAAATTTTCTTGCTATTACCGTAGATCTTCGCGTATTAGTCGAGTTTTTAATACCCAAAAATTCTTCCCAAAGAGGGGGGCCGACTTATATGCGGGACACAACTTTTGGCATGATCACAATCACGTATAAACTCTGTTTACATGCTACTTTGAACTACTGACAGCAGCCAACGGACTTGCACTCACAGTTAACGCCTCTGATCCACGTTACATTGTCATAAAAACATTTCCTACCACTTATCTTCTATCCATTATCAATTTTATTACGTGTATCCATTTCTATGGTGAATAAATAAAAAATAATTGTTCCAAATGCAAATATGCCACCATCCGGCCGCCATCTTGGCACTAACATAAACGGCGGCATGAAATGCTGTCAATAACACGTGTTTGCATGCAGCAGACAAGAAAGGCTTATAACAATCAATATTAGCCCTTCACAAACCGGTTAGCAAATACTGGTCACTGGAGTTGTAAATAATGGTATGATTGTCTCTTTGTTTCACTGCTATTGACACCTCTTGCTTAGATTTGGCGGTTAGTGCAGAGACAGGTTAGAACATAATTAGTGTCAGGAGGTAAGAACAAGTGGCTGTCTGCCGCTGAATTCCCTTTGATGTGTGCTCACAGTATGACTAAGTTTAGGTAACAATTACTACTCGTGTCATTGTGCTAATTGTTGGATAAACATGGTGAGACCATCCATCTCAGCTGTACATGTATATAAGAAGCCCAATTTATTTTCAATCATTATGATTTTGTTCATATACCAGAAAGCAACACATTTGATAAATAACCATGTCTCTAAAGAGGAAAAGAACTGCATATGATGCAAGAAACTGAAAGTGGTGGAGGCTGCAGAGGCTACAAACAACTGCAGTGCAGCGAGAGCATATATGGTCAATGAAAAATTAGTAAGGGATTGGCGAAAAATGAAAGCTGAGCTGCAGCAGATGCCCAAGACAAAAAAAAGCAAGAAGAGGAGATACAGCAAGAGCCCCGGAATTGGAAGAAGCACTGGCAAAATGGATAGAAGAAGAGAGGCTTAAAGGCATCGCAGTAAGTCGCCTTAGTATTAGGATCAGGGCCCAGAAGATGGCCAAAGACCCAGCCTATCCAACCACCCCCACATTTTGTGCCTCACATGGTTGGCTAACAAGATTTATGGCCAGACATGGTCTGTGCCTGAGACAAAGAACAAAGATTGCTCAGAAATTACCAAAAGCATTGGAAGAAAAAGTGATGAATTTTCAACAATTTGTCATCAAAAAAGAGGAAGAAACATGATTTTGAGCTGGGCCAGATCTACAACATGGACAAGACACCCATGTGTTTCGATATGCCTCCTCAAAAGACTGTCAATAAAGTCGGTGCGAAAAGAGGTGTGGATCAGAACGACTGGTCATGAAAAAGAACCATTTCACTGTTGTCCTGACCTGCGCTGCTGATGGAACCAGACTTCCACCCATGTTAATCTTTAAAAGAAAAACGTTGCCAAAGGGATTGAGATCACGGGGATGTTTATTCATCCTCAACCAAAAGGATGGATGGATGAAGATGGCATGAAACTATACATAAAAAACATTTTTGCAAAGAGAAGAGGAGCTCTGCTACGAAAAAAAGCTATGATGGTATGGGATTCCTTTAGAGCGCACATAACACAAGGCATCAAAGAAATGAAAAAAAATAGATGTTTGACAGCAGTCATACCTGGTGGATGCACCAGTATTCTGCAGCCACTGGATGTTTGCTTAAACAAGCCGTTTAAGAATAATGTAAAAAAAACTGTGGATGAAATGGATGTCTGAGGGTGCAGGGGAAACAACAGCAGCTGGAAACCTCAAGAAACCAGACATTCAGACTGTGGTGGACTTGGTGTACGAAGCATGGAATGCAATTCCAGAAGAAATGATAAAAAAGTCATTCCTCAAGACGTCCATCTCTAATGCGCTTGACGGCACAGAAGATTACCATGTGGAATTGCAAGATGTTGCAGAAGATGAAGAGGAAATGGAAGTGAAGCAGGGTGATGCTTTGAATGATTTTTATAATGAAACCGGAGTACAGATAACTGAAGAAGAGTTCCAGGAACTTTTTGGAAATGAAAGTGATGAGGACGATTTTAATGGTTTTTAAATTGGTTGTTGTACTGTGGATGTGAATGTTTAACTGCAGATGTGAATGTTTAAATTGAAATAAAACTTACACATGTATTGTAAATAAAATTGCTGAAAACATATTGTAATGGCATTATAATGGCAATGATTTGTAATAAAATTAAATAAATAATGAAATTAACTCCAAAACTAAAATATTGTCACTTTCTTTTATTTTCAATTAGTAGCTACTAGCCTTTGGTTAAAAAAGATAAATTGTCAATAAATATGATGTGAATAAATAACAACTGTACAGATTAATACTAGTCTCAGTTTATTTTGGTAAATCATTTAACCTGAAAAAACAAAAATACCATGACATTGATTATAATTGCTTCCAATCTGTTGAAATTCACCCGCACTGTAGGAGTCCTCCACACCACTTGCACGAATTAGCCATGCCATACATGTTGAAATAAAGGATCGCGGTATTTAGGGTCACCGTAACCAAACTAAACCGGCAACTAATCGAGAACAAATTGAACGGAGCAGACGGCGGAAGTCACGTGGCGAGGTTTGTTGTGATCGACGAAAATGCTCAGATTTTTACTATTTTTCTTAAAATTCCCAATTTTGAGGTCAAAACAAGGGGCCCCGACTTATACGCGAAGTCGTCTTATACCCGAGATTCCACGGTACATGGCTAACATAAAAACTCTTTCATAATGGATTAACGTGGCTACAACATTCAAGTTGTAAAGTAATTATCCTAGCTTCTCCCATAATAACTGTAAATACCCAATTCTGATTGCTTGAGAAGCGGGGCAGAACAATTAATATCCTACTAAAAACTTGAAAACCTAAAATTATTAAGATGAGAAATAAGGGTAATTATACAAGTGGGGGTGAGTTATCCTGATAGGGGGTGGCGGTGGCTCTTCCATAGCCGGGTTGGGTGTATATGCTCCACAGAAAGAACCCCGATTTTGAAAAGACAATATCTGAAACACCCTATTTCTTGGCCAAAGACCACCTAATTTCTCTAAATCTCTATACTGGTTAACCTTTATTATCATATGAAAGCTGCTCAATACATGAGAATATATGTTCATCATCAAAACCCAAAAGAAAGGTGCGTCTAAGCTCACAGACTGTTATATCTAGCAGGGAATCAGGTTGTTAAGTCGAGCGTCCCTCACGTGGGGATCAAGACATTTCTTCCTGCCAGCCGCACTTCGCGCCTCGGACATCTGGACCATCAGCGCCATACTGCAGAAGGATGCGGATCAACTTCCATCGCCCTGTCTCAAATGCTCGTCTGAATGCTGTAACATTCTTAAGGCACACATTGACAGTCTTTTCAGAAACCAGCAGCTTTAATATCTCAAGATCAGGGCGGTTTGGATCATTGTCGCGAAGTGCTGAAAGAAGAGGTGTATGTCTGTCTGTTTGCATGTTGATGTCTGCGCCACTGCCAATCAAACATGGAACAGGACCATAATTTCTTCTTTTCAGAGCCCAAAGTAATGGCGTGTTTCCATTTTTAGATCTTTTGTTGATATTTTCACTTGAAATTATCTGTTTTAGATATTTTTTCTGTATTTGGATGCCCCACAGCTAAGTGCAGTGCTGTAAGTTCGCAATCATCATGTAAGGAATCCATGATGTTAACGGAATTTACATCTGCTCCGTGGGCAAGCAAATAGAGTGCAGCATCCCAATGTAGAGAATGTATAGCCATGTAGAGTGGACATGTCCCAGATGAAGGAAAATTTTACATTTTCATCTGTGATTAGCCTCTCTATTAATTTGGCAGGCATATGTGAACCCCTCATCAAAGCAAGCAATAATGGGGTTTTTAAATTATTGTCTGTCATGTTAAGATCAGACCCATTCTTTACTAAAAATGAAGTCATTTGTATATGATTGTTGGAAGAAGCTAAATGTAAAGGCGTCCTGTCATACTTATCCAAAGCATTTATGTTATTTTCTGTCACCAATCGCTTCAATGACTGCAACTTGGGTAGATGTGATGAACAATAAAGTGCCAAGTGTATTGGAAGCTGCCTTCTGTTGTTATAAATGTTGGGATCTGCACCTCTCTCGCATAAAATGTCCACAAGATCAAATCTGGGAATGAAGGAATAATTATGTTCATATTGATAACCAACAATAATAGCAAGGTGAAGTGCAGTGTTGCCATTACCATCTTCCATGTCTCGTTGTATTTGGTAATCAAATCTCTGACTACATCGGATGGGACGTCGCTTTTCTGCATTGCTTCATGCAATGGAGTTTTTCAGAACTGCTTAAACATGTAACATCAGCCCCATAAGACAACAGTACCTGCCAATGTACCACTTCTTCTGTAAGATTGCCTCAATGAGAGGAGTATTAAAGTATTCAGTCTCAGACTTATCAAAATCAGTTTTCACCAGGCCTGCTGAATTGGCTGTATTGATGCGTGCCGAATACTTTTATGGGTGCATTTTAATAGGTTTGTTCACGTGCTCAATAATATAGTTTTCGAATGTTTCTGATACATTAAAGACATCAATCACCGTACCATTCTGCGAGGATGACTTCAGAAAGAAATATGTCCTTTGAAGATTCAATGACTCAATCTCTTCTGCCTGCAGTTCTTGAACAATCATGACATCTTTTTATCGTATAATCCTAGATAGACAGTGTTAGACAGTGTTATTTTTATGACCACGTATTCCTTAAGACGCATAGGTTATTTTCATTTTGTCATATTCAACATTGCGTAACAAAATACCTAGTATGTTTAAGCAATTGACACGTAATGAAAATAGCTCTAATGTAGATTATAATTAGTTGTGGTCACTTGCATAGTACTGACTCATCATAATGTATTAATGCACGACAGCTCAAAGTGCATGATCCACCTAATAGTTAAATTGAGCAAGAGAGGCCGGGTGATGAGCGAACGACTCTAAACTCTAAGCTCATCTAGTCTACTCAGTGTAATAAATGTTGAATAACTACATGTTTTTCCACCCCAATCCAATAACTTACTATGTTTTCTGCACAAATTTGCCATAGTTTGCTTTCACAGAAACTGCCTTGAAAGTAGTCAGTGAGCTGTATGCTCATAAAATTAGTTTTATTTGCTAACAGTTATTAACGCAACCTTCCAAATGTTTATAAGCAAGGTGATCTTTATGTCATGCACCAAATGGCAGTTTTCGTACCTCCAGCGATGCATCTACATTTCCTCCATTGTAACATCCTCTTAAATATACATTTGTGCTAAACACTGTAAAATAATTTATCAGACTTACTGTTTCAACAATTTTAGAGAAAAGCATTTTTCTTTTATTAAAAACATATCAATCGTCTATAAGTCTCCCACTCATACTTGTGAGAATACTTCAATAAGAATAGATATCAATTTCTTTTGAGAATGGCCAAGCGACTTGTAGATCTCAGAGTACACATTTTTAAAGTGATGATGGACCAACAGGTTTTTAAGCCCAAGATGAGATCAAACCTAGACCTGTCAGAGGCATCCTGGCAAATATTGGAAAACATCATTCCAGTTCTGAGACCATTTGAGAGGGCAACAGAGGCCCTTTCAAAAGAAGATTCGCCGACACTTTCACAAGTGAGTGTACTTGTACATTCCCTTGTACAAAAAGTATCCATGTATTTGGAAGAAGACTCTGATGTGTGCAGGGAACTGAAGGACAGACTGAAACAAAACCTGATGAAAAGATTTTCTTTAAAAGAGGATGGTGCACCAATGATCCTGACTTCTCCTGCAGTCCTGGCTACATTTTTAGATCCGAGATACAAGCAGCTTAAATTTTTAGCTGATAATCAGAAAAAGGAAGTGCAGTCCCACATAACAAAGATGATGCCGTCTGAGGAAAAAGAATCATGTGCCAGGGAGCAAGATGAAGTTGACGAAGATGACATTTTGTCCTGCTTACAGGCGGACATAATAGAGGATGCAACAACAAGCACAGAAGTGGATCTTTATATATCTGAGCCCACCAATTCGTCATGCAGAACACCATTAGAATGGTGGAAGCTGAATGAA
>JAGTTF010005990.1:58146-71530 GCA_019095985.1 Streblospio benedicti
AAGCCGCTACTGAAGTACTGATTTTGTCTCCTATCAAATAGAATAATATGATGGGCAATAGCTGAATAATTGAAGGTTTGGTGATTCTAGGAGTAAACTAGTTTTCTGGGACCAAGTAAGTTTGGATTAATTTCTTCTGGAGATGGTGATGCTAACAAATAGCACAGCCGCTCACAATAGTTTACATAGTATGTCTATAGATTATGTATCTATACAGCTAGAAAAAGTAGTTCTATGGAAAGGATTTTTATGGGATCAGAAACTGAAGATTTTGGTTGATCTGTGAACAGAGTGGTGTGTTCACGCTTGGCTTACTGCTGCTTAGAGAGAAAGAACGGAATGAATTTAACTATGTGAGTGTCATGGATTTTCTTCACTCTTGTTGTTTGTGTATGATGCAATATAGATGGTTTAAGTGTCATTCTGTGAATGTTCATTTTTTCGAGTATCTGGATTTTACACGTAGCTTAATCATAGTGTATTTCACTGTACATCTGTGTAAGATACTATATTTATCACTCGTGCCAAAAGAAAAAATAAGAATCTGTGTGTGCTATAAGTAAAAATTTCATGTTATGTGTTTGAGAAGAAAAGTCAATTTTTATCAAATTATTTATAAAGATGTTACAGGGTGAAAAATTTCGCGGCAGGACAATCGATGTTGTCGTTTAATTTTTGTTTATTACCTATTATTAGTCAAAAAGTCCAAAAATCCGATAACAGTTCAAAAATAAGAAATACACGTTTTCACCTCACAAGTGTCCTCTTTTGGGGGTAAAAAAATATTTTTTTCTACTAAAAAAGAGGTAAGATATACAAATATATAAGAAACTGCGTTCATACTTTTTGCATGTTATGAACAATATATTGAGTGCAATGAATTCTGCTCGCTATATGTGTACTCACACTTTCATTTCAAAGCTGTACATAAAAATGTACTTTTGTCTGTGCGTTTAAGAGACGTTTGTTTTTCGGCTATGTATATCACAAGAGGAATCTGAATGTAGAAGTGTTGTGAGAAATGCTCTTTCAGAAGTTATTCTGTATGATTGGGTATTACTATAGGGTTTAAGGCAGCTGTAATACCTTGCTTGGCGGCTAAGTTAAAGAATCTTACACAAGAAGAAATACATTTTTATATTGTCATTTCGTACTAGTAAATCGTACTCGTAAAATCGTACTTGCCTAATAAGTGTTCATTTATTACAATCTTCAGAATCATCCCAGGCATCCACTTTGTCAAGAAAAAAAACTATCACTAAAATATAACAAATACCAAAAACAACAGCTGCAACCATGCCCTTCTACAATACTTGGCCCACAATACACCTTTAAACAGAAGGACAACACATTGGCTGCACATCATCACTGGCATCTAAGAAACAAAAAACATAGATATCATCACCATCATTAGCAGGAATATATAAGCAATGTAAAATTAAATGATGAATCCAGACGAACTTCAGGCCGCTGTGAAAATTTTGAAAATTAAGATGAATAATTGGTAGGACAGTTAACTTCGGGGTGAATGAGAAATTGTAGGTTTAAAATCATGTAAATATGAATCCTTGGGATGAGAGAGTTGTTGCTTTCCAATTGTAATCCAATGAAAATTCCTACCTCCTGGACTACTTGTACGCAGTTTGCCACAAGCTCAATTTGAAGGGATTCTATCCAACATTGATAGGAGATTACAATTGCGTTTTTTTTCTGGCAAAGAATAATTTCTATTCTCAACGAGCTATAGGTTGGCTAGATTCTGATACTATACATTCTTTGGAACTTTCCAGGTATTTCTGTTTACCTTTCACATATCAATTTGCCAATTCATATTTGTATAGAGTGGTCGTCGGACCACAACCATTCAAATCTGCACAAGGTGCAAACCGCCTCCTTTGTCCAGGTGATGACCAAATCGTGGAGATTTGCCTCCTTGCAAGCTTTCAAAAATCCATTATAACATGATGAACCACATATATATGTAACTTAAGTTCCTCTGTGTTTTTATCTTGGATGGTAAAGTTCAGACAAAAAATGTAATCACATTCAACACATTTACCACCAGAACAGCTACCACCAACAAACGATGCTATAAGATTCCATATTCTAAGAGTTTACCACCAAGTGCAATCTTCGTGTGGTAATAATCTAGACCCAACACAGTGGAGTTGGTACAGAACAAAGTATTCCAATGGAAAAGAGATTTTGAAACCTACCAAAATGGAGTTGACCCTTACCCCCCAATTAGACTGGGCGTGGCGTGGACCCATTCTCTCGCAGCTTTAGAGGGATATTAGAGGGATATTTGTAAAAATGTGGTGCCTCATCAAATCTCACTCCGCGGGAGTGAAAAATGACATGCCACGGCCTGACTGTGAAACACTGCGTCCGGCCCCCTGCCGCTCGTAGCTTCACAAAGGCGCTGGGCGATGTCCAAGGCAGAGTGTGTCACGGCACCTCACGATGTCTGTGGCAACATCTAACGGTGTTTCTCATAGTCATAATGGGTTGACTGTATGTTGCAAATATCAAAGAGAATTTAGTCAATACCAATCCATAGGTGCGGAGTGCGGACCCACAATGAAAGGGTTAAATCAGGGATATTTCGCCTGATTTTTCGGACATAGCCGATTTTTTGAAAATGGACGCTAAGAACGAAGTGAGGGTAAATCACACGTCAGCATGCTCAATTTCTTGATTGACACGACAATCGAGTGGTCAAATACCATTCTATCATGACTAAAATCCACACTAAACGAGTGTCTGATTCGTTTTTATCTTAAAATAAATCATATTATAACAGTCTTAATGCCAGTTTGACCATGCGACGTCAGCAGCTGTATAGATAATTTCTTCTTGTTTCTAATTACTGCTATTATATCCAAACACAAACTATCAAAAGAAAATTATTTTATTTAAATTTCGAGTACATATACTCCTTATCAAAGATCCAAATACCAATGTATAATAATGTGACGTTACTAGTCCCTTAGCAACGTGCAGTCAATCATTAGTAAAAGGTAAGGGCTTTTTTTAATTTGTTGAATATAGGATATATGATATTGTACATGTGAAATTAAGGAAGTTTCTTGCTAAAATATTCAAGTAAAAGCTTGTGGAGCGGAAAAACCAGGGCCAAATGAAGTATAACATCCCAGTTTTGTGATCCCTTTTTTTTATTGGTAAGAGTGTCTGGTAATAGGAAAGGGATGAGAGCTGACCTATTGTGAGTGTATATAAGAAACTTGTGCAAATTACTGCAGAACAATCAAAGCATATTTTGAATATTTATGTACAAGCACCAAATATATCTGTAATATTTTCTTTGTTTTAAAAAGCCTGAATCCGCTTGGGATAGTGAAGCATGTGTTGTCAATTTTGCAATATATGTCAAGTCAGATTTGACGAGTGTGTAAAGCTATTTGTCCAGTTTCTTTTTTATTAGAAGAACATAGCTTCTTACAAAGCACCATGCTGCAATTATGGAAAATGTAAATTTTATTTTAGAATTGCCATACAATGTCCCCGTGCATAGAAAACTTATTACAATAACACACTTCCTTGTTCAATTTTGTATGGGAAAAAGACTACCGTACGTGTAGTTCTTTTACTTAGTCATTATGCCTAATCAATTAACCCATGTTTACTTAAGTTAAGTAAGAGTCCATTGATTTTTTTGTTTTGTTTTTCAATAGGCACTATCCTTGCATTTGGAATGTATGCAACAACAGCTATTTAAAACCAATTCTGAAGCACACGTAAATATTGTTAAGTCTTACAATAATGAAAATGGTAAGAATTCTGTGCACAAGGTTTTGTAAATAATTGCGTCGCTTCAGCTCAGCTGCTGAAGCAAGCATTGCGTTTCGTTCGTTTGTAACTATGTAACTATATAACTATGTATGTCTCCGGACAAGCTAGAGCTTTAACTGTCGCACTGATTTCGTTCAAACTTTACACGACTATGAGGTATGAGGCGACATTGAAGTGATTTGATTTTGGGCACTCTGCCAATTAAATTTTGCTGTCTAGAAGTGCTTTTATGACATTTTTAATGATATTCAATGCTCTTTGCCAGCAAGAAAAAATCAATATTCCAACCAAGCAGCAAAATTTATTATTGGATTTGAAACTGATATTGATTATCATCTTGTTATTCAGTACTATTGTATGGCAACACAAATATCTTTTTGCTGGATATATTTATTGTGATTCATTCTGATGTTTTCTCCTCAAATTCATAGATTTCTTGATTGTAAAGTATACATCTTATTTCAGTATCCCATAAATCAACGTCGTTCTAGCAACGCAGTGTTCTTTGAACACTTTTGATCTAGTTACTGGTTGCAAGTGTTTTGTGCTATACAGCCTGATTGTATCTCAAATAACATTGGCGAAAAAGAGCCACAAATTGAGAGATTTTTTAAACTTACATGTAGACAAATTTATTTTAGTTTCGCACCAGGATGTTCTGCAAATGTAGTAGAACTATTTATGCGTTATGGGACTAGTTATGGCATGGTTTTTTATTATATGGATGAGTAAAAGTAATCGGTGGTGCATTCACAGTGAGACACTGGCAATGTAACAACAATTTTCTGATATCCTAGAAAACCAGGTGATAAAATGTATTAGCACTCATGCTGCATACTTATTAAAAACTAGCAGCATAACGGCATGAACAGTGTGCTTTTTCTTTAAATCACACTGCTATAGTTATCACCTGTATGGAGAAATATGGTAAGAAATATGGTATAATAATTATGCAGTTAGTATTACAATGTAATATTAGTTATTTTTCTAATTCTTTGCATATGCTTCCTCATTTATTGTATTGTTTTTAGTTACTGCAATATGATATGGATAACAAAACAAAAAGCAAATTAGTAATTAGATGATTTTTGCTAAAACGTGCTTGTGGGAATTGTGCTTCAAAATACTTTAACAAGTTGTGTAGAATATTGCTTAGTCTACCTCAGAAAACTCTGTACTTGTTATTTGTGTAAATAAGGAGACTAGTAAAAGCAGTAGTATACTGTAAAAGAAAAAAAAAAGAAAAAAGCAAAGGGTAAATCGTACAATTGAAAAAGCCTCTTGACCAATCAACGTAGGTTATTGGCAGTGATTTATGCACGAAATGATAGAACAGACTTTGTGGATGTGGACATTATAAAGCTTAACATTCGTTGAGCACACAGAAACATCAGACTCCATAGATACTACAGACAAAGTATAATTGTTAATTGTAGACTAACATTTTCAGAGTTTGTCTTGATGACCATTTTGCCATCCATGTTGTATGTTAGAATGTTAATAAGAAATACAATCTATAAGCACTCACTTTTAAAATAACATGTTTACATTTTCAAAGTTTATTTTTTACATTTCCAAAGATTATCATTGCATTTAAGTAATTTTCTTTTAATTTTGGAACAAGGCAATACAATGTCATATTTAAAAAAACACAAGATAATGCTAATGTTAGGATTGTTACGTTTATGCCTTTAGACAAATTGGGTGAAAAGTGACTATTAAAATATTAATGTGTATTTTTTCAAACTGGTGATGAGCCATACCAACAATTGCGAGTGTTTACATTTTGAAAGTTGCGAGCTGATAAAAATGTAAAAAAAACATTACGTAGAACCGAAAATGTTCAGTGAATCCCAAAGAGAAGTATATTTGTATTCTATATAGAAATGATATTCAGCATGGGGATTTTATTTCTTTATCTAAAGCTAAGATGTCACCGACAGAGAAACGTTTCCAACTGCATACAATTGGAGACAAAAGGATGCTTCAACCCAAAGACTCCCCATGTCGTATGGCAAATGGGTGCGACCAAATTCCACATACTATAGGCTTGAAGGCTTGGATTCAGAAAAAACTGGATACCACAAAAAATGTTACCTACAATTCATTAGTCATCAAGAACGATTAAAAGAGTGCCCACATAATGACTCAACAAGAACTAGAGATCCGCGCACTGATGCTCATTGCTAGTGCTTGTCCCCTTTTCCCTATGAAATGTATCTTCTGTGACAAGGTTGAAACCAAGGTACATGTAAACTGTTCAAGGAAAAATGTTGAAATCAAGGAACATGTAAAAGGTTCAAGGAAAACGGAAAGATGCAAGAAATTTAGCTTGTACAAAGAAAAGGACACTGCGGCTCTACAAGATCTTGCATAGAAGACTATAGCGCCAAGAGCTTTAGAGCTAGGATTAGATTCATTATATCGTCCAGTGTTAAATGAAGATTTATTTGCGAGAAACACAATTTTCACAGATCCTGTCTGCAACCATTTGACCTCCAATATAAGAACTACCTTTGAAGCAAGACCCAGTGTACAGAAGAAAATGATAAATAGAGTTATGATAAACATATGGGCATGATGAATTTGATCCCCTTTACAAAATGTTTAAAGGAGACTTGCATGAATTAAACATAAAGGGATCTTTTTTAAATTATTCAGCTTACATGTGTACAAAGTACTACATGTACCTAAAACCATAAAATCCAAACGGCATACAAATGCACTGCATTAATACTTATTTACAATTAGAACTGAAGCAATGAGTTAATTCACACCTGGCAAAATTCACTCCTGGCAAAGTTTGCGCTACAGTTTCATATTCTTGATGCAAGAAAGTTTCCCTGCTTACATTACAATCAATTACGATATATTTACAGCTAACTGTAGACATAACTAAAAGTATACCATTTACTAAGTATACCATTTACATTTCAAATATAAGTATGGTTAACAGTAACGACAAAGATTATCAAGTGACAATTCTATCCAGAATGATAACGGTTCAGAAATACTTCATAAGTACATTCTCACACAGATGACTATCTAATCAATTCATGGGAGCAGACAAACTAAAACTTAGAAGCCTTGTTTGCTTCAAGCAAACATCCATAAACATCAATTTATACATCAATAAGAGTATGATATCATATGGTTACCACCAAGAATAGCAGAATAAAAATAGTCAGCTATGATCAAACATTTGAAAATATGCAAATATGTTTGAAATTCCATGTAACCTTGATAACTCACTACACAGTGAGCCTATGAAATTAACTCCTCATTATAAATAGATGCAAAAATCATACTGTATTAGCTGGTATAATATGATAGAAATGTTAGTCAACACAAAACTTTTGTCATTCATTCATTTTGCTATAACAATTTTAAATTTTGGAAACGTGAAAGGTTTTACAACTGTACAATTACGGCATGTTGTATTAAAATCATCTTATAATTACTCCATGATTGCCTTTTGGTAATATTTTTGTAATTATTGAATTTATATTTTTTAAATAAGTATTAATATTTGTATCATATGATGATAATCCAAAATGTTTTGTAGATAAATATCCTAAGATTAACATGATGAAGATATACTATAGCTCAATATATATTTATTGAAGTTGTAAAAGTTTAATGGTAAGAAGAACATTTAAATATAAAGATACCTGTAAAATTTTCCAAGTTTCTTGTAAAATAAAATCAGACCGAATTTCAACATTTTAGTAATTATATTTGAAGAAAAAAGTGTAATTTGAATTACCTATTATGATTCTTATTGACAAATTAAGTTTTGTGTTTTCTGCAGTACTAGAAATCAACTTCATAAGCACAAGCATGAGTCTATGATTAAAGTTTTTCTGCTTTTTTCATGTGACTGTTTGTGGAATTTTTCATGTTCTGGTAAATATCTCAACTTAAAATTTTGCCAGTACGACAATTGTGCACTGACATGAATGAAATAACCTTGCAATATCACCAGAATAAGAGAAACAGTTAAACAGAATACCAAGTGTCAGCTCCGTAACCAAAAACATGTCGAATGTCAACCAGCTAGGAGGAAGAAGGATAAGCAAGCAGTTCAATACTTGCAAGCATGCACGAAGGGCTTTGATGCTGATCCATTTGATGTATCTTCACCTGCACTGGGATCTTTGCAATCTGGTATAGAAGCGAACTAGAGCTTTGCCATGACCTCAAAACCGCACTTTCAGATGGCAAAGTTCAACTTGAAACCCTGTTGCAAGAGCAAGTTTTCACCAAGATGTTTGATGCACAAATAAGGTATGGAAAGAAAGAAGATCAAGTCTGTCTAAAAACCACCATTTCGAAGTTTTCGGAGCCGGGTGTCAATGGACATGCTACATATAATGCTAGAAAATCATAAACAAAGTCCAACTTAGGTCCCGAAAATGGGGGAATCCCCGATTCGCACGCGATATGGGCTACAGAGGACACGCTAGTGGGAACCCTAGATCTATATAATATTCAGACCTTAAACGTAATCATGCAACGGAAAATTATAAAGATGGGTAAAAGTTCCTCTAATGGACATCTGGGTGGTCGTCACAAAATCATCAATACATATGGATATGCTATGAAAAACACAACCAACAGAGATTAAATAGAACAATGCGAGTTATCAAAATCAACTATAAACGCAACGAGAATAGAAACCGCGACCACGTGGCTCTTGGTAGATCTACAGACCACATTTGGATGCGTCACTGTGATGTCTGCCACATGAAGTGGTGGCTATAAACACCACGTAAAGGAAGTCAATATCACGAAGACGTAAAGAAATATTAAATATACCCACATTGGTTCTAGATGCAAAATAGTTTTCACATCATACACGGTTCCACGTCACCATCGATCAGATACTGAAGGCAGAAGAAACACGCGGCAATATGCAGTACTTGCCACGTCGGAACAGGCCTACTACGCATGCCCAATCAAGCTCTTTAAATGCGCATTCGTGACCTCCATTTGGTACTTGCCACGTCGGAACAGGACTAGTGCGCATGCCCAATCAAGCTCTTTAAATGCGCATTCGTGACCTCCATTTGGTACTTGCCACGTCGGAACAGGACTAGTGCGCATGCCCAATCAAGCTCTTTAAATGCGCATTCGTGACCTCCGTTGGAGGTCAGGTCAATCGAGCCAATATCCCGAGTTGATGATTTGTAACTAATATTGTAGATTGTAAAGAATTACCGTTAGTGACAACAAGATAATAAGTGATACTCAAATATTTATAAAGATATAGATGAAAACCTGTAGCAGATCTATGAAAATTCTTGTTATTCTAAATAACATGGGGAAGCCTTCACTTCCGTGCTCGATTGACCTTGTGGCCCCGGCGGCCATGTTTGAATGCGCGATCCTCCATTACGTTCAAGACTACACCAAACACCAGACGAACCAAGGGTCCCAACACCTAAATAATGACAAAGACTGTTATGATGTCCATTTGCTTCTTGAGAAACATGTTCATTCACCTCGCCAGAAATAGGCCTAGGAGGGTTAAAATAAAATCGTACGTGACCGGACGGGGCATGACGTGGCATATCTTGAAATCTAGTCTCAAGAATTTGAGATAAAGTCAAATCTCTTTGACGATGATGCAGCATCTCAAAGGTAAAGGTTAAAAATAGTCATAACTAACCTTAAATACTGTAAATCATTGTACACCTCCGAAAATTATAATTCTACATAATCTAACAGATTATTTTTCAACATTTTAAGAAATATCTTATAAACATGCCAATGCACATGTACTGCTTATGACACAATTTCTTTTAAAAAAAAGTCAGTACTTACGTAGCAATGAAAGATATTGATTTAATCAGACTATACATGATTATTGATTTATCAGTGTTTAACCCTTGCACAGTTCAAGTAATGTTAACCCTTTTATGCTAGCAATTTGTTTTTCAAATTGTGCATATGAATTTCCATTGTTGTTATCAAACATGCACATTTACATTTTAGATCTACAATGTAGTCAGAAGTTATTTTCTGATGATGATGATGACTTTGAAGAACCAGAGCAAGTCATGGAAGATGCACCACCAGCCATCCAAGTTAAAGCTACAACATCAGCTGTAAAACAAAGATTGGTAATTAAATTGTTTTCCTGATGAAACAATTGTACATTTACCCATTGTATGATATAGATCTAGCAATATAATGCTGGTGTTTTCCTTGCTTGAAAAATTTTAAATATTAAATTTAATTATAGAATTTGACTGCAAAGAAGTGAGCTTAACTGTCTGTAATTGCAATGGCAGAAAAGAGCATGAAATCAAAATAAGGTAAGGTTGGTACATATATTAGGTATGCTGTGCTTAAATCTGCATTTCTCATTCTTTTATAACAAGAATTACATATAATATATGCATAATAGGCATTATAAACATAAACTACTGTGTGTATGTTACAGAAAATGGGCATTAAAAAGAACACATAGAGAACAGTGGGGGATTTTTCACCAGAGCAGCGAGGAAAGAATCCCCTAACCCAAATCTTTATCACAGACCATTTCATGAGATGACTGGGAGGAAGTCAAGACTGGATAAGGGTTGGAGAACAAGAACCATCAGGGAGGCAATAAAAAAGGGAGAGGTCATGAACGAGACAGGGGGCCTTTCAATCTCTCGTGTACGACCCGATTTTCGCCATCGGATTGCCGAACTTGACATGCGCAGAGAGACGTTTTGATGTTGACAGGTTGATTTTTTATATGTGTGTTGTGTAAAGAAAACTAGGGATAATGTACATGGTGGATTACTAATGTTGTATTTGTTTTTCTTGTTTGTTTTTTTATTCTTTACATCCAGATACATTTATGTACAGAAGAATATTGTTATTGTTCACCATAATTTAGTATGGATTTTAGCAGGCCTTTTTAGCATTATGTAGGCTTAGTGATACATATTTCAAATTATCCATACGTAATATTGTTTTATCGTTTTCACACGATGAGGTTTTATATACATATATTCTGACTGTTTATATTCTTATATAATATTGCCCAGTATTGCCCAATTGATATGACTTGTTTTTTTTCGTCCTCTAAACAAAAAATGGCAACAGCATGCATAAATTATTACTGTGACGTAACGAGACAGAAGCGCCGATGAGAACATTTTGACAAGCCGGCTGACGATAAATCATGAAAGGTGAGGTGGTCTCACATTTCCCTCAATATCTCAGAGGGTTTTTGACTTACAGCAATTTAATTATCATATTAGTTCAATCTACAGAATTATGGTTTCTAATCATACCAATTATGAATACAAAGTGCGACATTTTGTTCCTAAATTTCGCCAGGCAAAATGTGCTTTGTTCCGACGATATAATTTGACACCCGGCGTGATCATGAAAAAATGCCAGCGGGATGACATCTTCAATCAGATCTAAAACATGCAGCAGAATTTAACCCCTTGACCTAAATTCGCTGCCGTGAAACCTCAAGCGAGTTTAGAAAAAAATATCTCTGATGCGATAACATATGATGTGTATGAAAGGAATTCCAATATATCTAGTAAATTAATGAATAATGGGCAACAAATGTTTCAACAACCCACCTTGTCTTGTTGTCAACTAGTCACTCTGTTTCCTTTGAGTAGCAGGTGGTCTAGACTTGAGAAATCGTCGCTAGCATTTTTAAGACAGCAATTTCTTTTATTATAGACGAATTTCTTAACGTTTACATATATATCAATAAAATGAGTGGAATGAATAATGGAAACCAGTGTCGAATTGCGTCCGTCCATCCGTCCGTCCGTCCATCCGTCCGTCCGTCCGTCCGTCCGTCCATCCGTCCGGTTCGTTACCCCTCCACAGGTCGCATCGTTTGAGCTAGGATGCTCAAATTCGGCATGTCGGTTGGAAATGGTGACCACAAGAACCCTATTTCATATGGGCCCAAACGGTCCATATTTGGGCCCGTTAGGGCCCATTATTAGGTCCATTTTACTAGTGAATCACATTCTTACTATTTGAATGCACCATTAAAATCAATATTCTATAACCACAAACTCCAGACACATCGGCTCCAAAAAATGCATGCATTTCTTGGTAATAGATGATACTGCTACAAATCATATCCTTTTTAGGTGTTTAAAAAAGAAAAAAAAGGGGGTTGCTAAAAGCCCCAAATTAAAGGGAAATGCAAAAACCCCTTCTATATGCAAATGTTTTCAAAGTAGGGGTGATGTTGAGGTTGTTTTTTAAAGCAGAAAACTAAGTACATGGGTGGATTACTAATGTTGTATTTTTTTTTTCTTGTTTTTTTTTTTTATTTTTTTACATCCAAATACATTTATGTAAAAGAAGAATATTGTTATTTTTCCCCCATAATTTGGGTATGGATTTTTGAAATTTTTTTAGCATTATGTAGGCTTAGTGATACATTTTTCCCAAATTTTAAAATAAATTTTTTATCTTTTTCCACGATGGGTTTTATATACATATATTCTGACTGTTTATATTCTTATATAATATTGCGTATTGCCCAATTGATATGACTTTTTTTTCTCCTCTAAACAAAAATGGAAACAGCATCAAAAATTTATTACTGTGACGTAACGAGACAGAAGCCCCGGGAAAAAGAAAAATTTTGACAAGCCGGCTGACGATAAATAAATGAAAGGGGGGGCCCAATTTCCCCTCAATAAATTTTTTTGACTTAAAACAATTTTTATCATATTAGTTCAATCTTTAAAATTAGGGTTTTCCCTAATCCACCAATTATGAATACAAAGTGCGACATTTTTTTCCTAAATTTCGCCAGGCAAAAATGCTTTGTTCCGACGATATAAAATTTTACACCCGGGGTGATCATGAAAAAAAGCCAGCAGGATGAACCCAAACCCGATCTAAAAACATGCAGCAAATTTTAACCCCCTTTACCCAAATTTCCCGCCGGAAAAATTTAAGCGAGTTTAGAAAAAAAAATCTCTGATCGGTTCATATGATGTGTATGAAAAAAAATTTAAATATCTAGTAAATTAATGAATAATGGGCAAAAAATGTTTCCCAAAAACCCCCTTGTCCTTTTTTGTCAACTTGTCACTCTTTTCCTTTGAGTAGCAGGTGGTCTAGACTTGAAAAAAACGCTGGGATTTTTTTTAAAAACATTTTTTTTTATAGACAATTTTTTAACGTTTAAAATATATCTAAAATGAGTGGGGAAAGAATAATGGGAAAATGTAATCGATTTTAATTGATTTAAAAAAATAGTGGGTAAAATTCATGTGAAAAAAAATTATTTGCCCCCTCAGAAATTTTGAAAAATTTGTTGCCCCCCCAAAAATTTTCCAAGTTCAAATTTTAAAATCATCCTACCCACCCCTTCTTAAATACTGGGGAAAGGTCCCTTAATTAAAAAATGGCGGGGTTTTTTCAGTCATTTTCAAGATAAATGGTCTGATTTTCAATATCAAATTTTAGGGTCGTGTTTTAAATTGATAAAGAATGATAAATATTTTAACAAAATCAATTCTTTGGCTTCAGTTTTACTGGTACAAAAATTTGGAATTTTCCTTTTGGGCGGGAAATT